>JAQQAE010015668.1:0-11983 GCA_029823295.1 Pseudamia nigra
TCCAGGCAAATTATATTTAGTGGGAGAGGCGTTAAAATGGCTCTTTTGCTCGCAAAGGTTGCCGACCCCTGCTTTAGTGTGTTAATGCCTCTCTGTTTTATGAAAGGGTTTAATCTAGATCAGAAAAAAAATTCTATATCAGAGAGAAAAAACGTGTCAGGCTTTAGATGATATAATTCTTCTTTTCCTGTCACACCGCAGCGCAGCCTAAGACACACAATGAATTTCTTTTCTTTTTCATCAGCATTCTTGCTACTGTATGCAGGGTCTTTATTAGATCTGATTGGTCAGTAGTGGATCAGTAGGTGATGCTCTGAGGTGTTTAATCCTCAATGTCGTGAACTAACCTTCTCCAGGTTCATTTGACAGGTTGAGTTACCAGGATGAAATAGCCCGATCAAAAGTAAACCACTTTTGTCGTACAGAAAATTCCAATCTGAGCCTGAAGTTAGCATGCTAACCCCTTCATCCTGCTTCGTGATACGGGCTCCTAGGTATGGCTGTAGAGTTGTAACACCCAATTCCACCAGGGCATGGAATGGATGAAATAGGAGACACATGATCATTTCAGTGTTTACCCACTTCCTTTTTGGTCTCACATGGTGGCTGTCAAGCCTGGAAACAGATGCATGAAAATTTTACTGGGAAAAGAACAGATTTTGATGTAAGAAAGTAATTTTTTGACCACCACTAAAAGCTACTACAATTGCAGATAAAGTCATATGCCTTAAAGTAAATTAAATTGTTGTTTCTTCGGCAAAATACAATGCACCCCCCCCCTGCTAATTTCAAACCATTATGCTAATACAGTTCAATAAACAATGGCTGAGACGGGTGGGTTGTCACATATATTTTAAGTGTTACAACCATCCCCTAACATAAAACTTAGAATCATTTCTTGATTTTACTCATTTTACAGCATGCTGGGCAGTGAGGAAAAAAGACTGAGAGGTGGGCCTGCTGATGTTTAAAAAAAAAACATTTTATCAGGTTTCAAAGAAGGGCAAGTGAGTCAGATCAGTGGCAAAGGAACATGGGATCTACCATATAACACAAAGAAGATATTGCAAATCACGCCAGGTGCTGAGACACCAGGGATGCAGTGATTTTCCCAGTGTTGGTTCCCAAAGCAGCAACAAACCTCAATCCCAAAAAGTTGGGATTTAAATAAAATGTAAATAAAAACAGAATGCAATGATTTGCAAATCTCATAAACCCATATTTTATTCCCAATTGAACATGAACAATGTATCAAATGTTGAAATTCAGGCATTTTACTATTTCATGAAAAATATCACCTCATTTTGAATTTGAAGGCAGCAGTATTATTCTATGGCATGGCCTCTACTTTTGCTTCTTTTGTCTAATTGTTACAACTCTCCCCAGCATGTGTTACGACCCAACCTGGTAGTGGGCTGGGTTGTAACAAAGAAACAGCCTGTATTTGACATTCACACACAAGGTCTGTGATATTCTTGCGGGGTTTGGAAATTGGTACCATTTAACAAATGTGGGTGTTTTATTTAAAAGTCTAAGAACTGCAGCTCAACAGTTCAGAGTTACAGAGGCTGAAGCAAATAGTGTTATAACCATACCTGGTCTCCCCTACATGGCCAGAAATACCTTGGAGGGTTTTTTCTAGTTTGGTATATTAATATTTTTCAAGCCTTTAACATAAAACCATTTGCTAATCTTCAAATGGTTGGCAAGGAATTAGCCTATGCAATACAGCTATTGCAGAAATAACTTTAAGTTGTAAAACCGTTGGTGGCCACTGTGGCTGCCTCCAAAAAGCCCAGGCTGCCATAGGCTTACACTTCTCTCTAAAAACACTAAGTGAATAAATTATTTTCATGAGTCAGTCATTTAATTTGGACCTTCTATTAAGCCATCTAGTCCAACTTTATTAAGGCACAAAGAAGGCTTTGCAATTCACTATGGACCTTTGTAGCTTCTATTGTTTTACTAAAGTACAGTTTGTCCTAACAGACAACGCAACTGTAGTCGTGGCTCAGAGGTTACACTAACAACATTATATAAAAGGACTCTGTTAGGCAATGTCAGTAGGCCATAGATCACCACTGTAACTCCTGATCCCTAAATATGGTCAGATCAGGCATAACCCGGCTGACTTTAAGAACTTTGCAAAACAAATCAAAAGTCAATTAGATTGACCTTTAATTTGCTAACATAGCAATTCACAGTTCAGCCTTAGTACAGTATATTCCATAGGTCTGAATTATGTTTTTCAGAGTAACTGTGTACTGTATGTCATGGAACAGGTCTGTGCTAGGTGTGAGTGTTGTACTTGGGTGAGGCCACATGTCTACACAAATAAAGCCTTGTCATTATTTGCCTGACATTCATTTGGCTGTAGAGACAATTGCAAAAAATTTTTGCTCTGCTTCTTCTCTCTTCAGTACGGTTGTTCCTGTACCAGAGGCAACAACACCTACCTGCACTGTCTTGCTGTTCTCATGGAAACGCATCAAAGGAGCTGAAAGATAGACAGAAACTGAGAAAGAAAGCTGCAGAAAAAAACAAGCCTGAGATACTTTGCTACTGTACTGTTGCACTCTTGATTGTTCCTGTTGCTTTTCTGGCTGGTGACAGTGAGCTCAGTCACACATCTTTTTCCCCATCCTGTTAGAGGTGAATACCAAAGCAAAACAGCGTGTAGGTGCTGTTGTGCTGTTTTGCAATTCAAGGCACCCAAGTCACCCACTCAACCATCACAAACTGAACATAAATTTGTCAGTTTCAGGATGTGCATATACAACCATGTTTCCAAAAACTTGACACACTGTGTGGAATGTAAATAGAAACATAATGTAATGAACAGTGAACCCATATCTTAACTGGAAGTAGCACAATGGCAAAATACGAAATGATGAAACTCAGAAATGTAATTGATTTTTGAAAATAATATGTCTATTTTAACTGCGATGCCAGGGAAACATTGCAAAAAAAAATTGGGCCAGTGGCAAGAAAACATGGGAAAAGTGATGATAAATGACAGCAGGTTAGTGTCATGAAAGGATATAAATATGTATACCACTGTGTGTGAACACACAAACACACATAGCACATAAAGTCGATGTGTAGATCAGGCAGATGTGGAAGTCTGTGTCTAATTTTCTGTCAAATCACCATCATCCCTGCCATATATACTGCTAATCAGCTGCACCTTTAAACCCTCATTGTCTTCATTCATTCTGCTCTACTGCTGCTCTCACATGACCGTCGCTCGCCTGTAAGTTTGAAAAATAATCTCTTCCACCTCACCAATCTCCCCCTGAATAAAGATGAATCAATAACAGTAATATAATGAACTCCAAAACATCATTCAGGCTTGACATCTCAGGGACCATAGTCATTCTTTGATCTTGATTAGGTATATCCTTCCCAAAGTGACGTAGAAAAACTATTCCAAGCATTTGTTACTGCTATACTGGACTATGACAACTGACTGCTTGCAGGATGTTCAAATTTCTCTCTTTAAAACTATTTAAAACACCCTCAATTGATCCAAAATGCTGCAGCATGAGTTTTAACTGGAGTCAGAAAGAGAGATCATATTCCTCCAGTACTGGCTTCCCTTCAATTGGCTACCTGTAGAATTCAAAATCCTCCTCTTAACATACAGAGCCCCACACAATAAGGCCCCATCCTACTGTATATCAAAGACTTTATTGTTCCCTATAAACCAATCAGAACTCATAGCTTTCAGAATACAGGTTCCTCAAATCTCTAAAACTAGACTGGGAGGCAAAGCCTTCAGTTACCAAGCTCCTCTCCTGTGAAACCAACTCCCTGTCTGGGCTCAGGATGCAGACACACTAGCCTTAAAACTTTCCTTCTTGATAAGGTGTATATTTAGGCTGAGGTCAGAAGACCCTTAACCCTCCCATAGTTGCTGCATAGTCCTAGGCTGCCAGGGGACTGTGATGCCCCAAGCTTCTATCTCTCTCTCTCCTTATTTTCTCTCTCTCTCTCTTGTTGTTTGTTGCTCTATCTTTACTCTTTCCTTTTGTCTCTCCTCTGTCCACTAACCCCAACCGGTGAAGATACTGTAGATGGCTGCCTACCCAGAGCCCTGGTTCTGCTGGAGTGTTTTCTCTTCTATTACAAGAGCCTCCCCCTCCATATAGTATAGTATAGTATGAATTGTGAAGCACCAGGAGATAATCTGGGATTGTGATTGGTGCTACACAAATACAACTGAATTGAAGTGAATCTGTGTCAGGCACGCTCAGATCATCCTAAAGCAACTCTTGAGCAGAGTTACTGCCAAAATAAAAATGCGTATAAACTTTTATAAACATACTCAAATCAGATGAGAGCACCCTATATACTGTAGTACAATCTGTTTCTGGATCTGTATAAATCAGATCCAGAAACAATAGTATTTTCACTGGGCACTAAACAAGACAAACTGAGGTGAAGTGGAAAACTGCCCTGCGATCTGACAAGGCAAAATTTGAAATTATTTTTAGAAATCATGGATGCTGTACGCTTTAGGCTAAACAGGAGAGGGACCATCCATCTTATTTATCAGCACTCAGTTTAAAAAACCCATGTGGTATGGTAGAACATTACTTCACAAGACACATGGTAATCTGCACATTTGTGAAGACATCATTAATGCTGAACAATATTTACAGGTTTTGGAGCAACATAGGCCATCAAGTGGACAGTGTTTTTTTCTGGGAAGGCCTTATTCAGTTCATTAAGACAGTGTTCAACTACATTTGGCTCATATTCCAAAAGTAAAGCTCCTAACTTATCACCTACTGAAAATGTTTGCTCCATTTTGCGACAAAATATGACATAAGAGGCCCTGAATTGTTGAGCAACTGAAGCCCTACATCAAGCAAGAGTAGGGAAACATTCCACTTTGTAAATTATGGGAGGTCTCAATCTTCAAACATTGTTGCTGAAAGAAAAAGTGACACAACATAGTGGTAAACATGACCTTGACATCAAATTTAAAGCAATGCCATTTTCCAAAAAAAACTGAAATTTCCCAGTTCCAGCATTTGATATCTTGTGTTAGTAGTAATTTCAATTAAATAGAGTTTTGATGCGTTGTAAATCAAATCAAAAGTCCATTTACATCCTGAACCACAAAAAACAGGCCTTCAAAAATGGTAAATAAAATATATTCTATTCACATTCAACAGAGCAACCCCACTTTCTTGGAAAAGGGATTGTACATATTTTAATAATTTGAAGGTACTGTTCTACATTGAGTCCCTCCCCCCTCTGATGAAAACAGGGATGACACATTTGAGAGCCCCTGAGGAATTTGGAACCAAGATTAAAGCAGAGATGCCCGTTGGCCAAGAGGCCCTGATTACAACAGCTCCCATTAAAAGCAGCCTTGATGAAAATCTAAAGCAGCATGTTTCAATGGAAAAAGATGGAAAGAGGATGTGTTCCGCTGTGCAGGCAGAATACAGAACCTGTATGAATATGAAGTGTCTGTGATCACTGGGCTGCACATGAGCATCTATTGTTGACTATCAAAACATCTCCAGCAAAGTGAATAGGAGACATAAGTGATCTACAGTTGGCTGGATGAAGAACTTGAGTGCATAAATTATAGTCATTTTCTCAGTCAGAGTATTTCACTCCGTTAGGGAATATGGAATCAGTTTTGTTGATGGCCAGGTGTGTTTCTTGCAATGCTAGAGCATAATACATAGATTTTCTTCTCGCCAGCTATGTAAAAATAAATCAACTGGCATTGATTTCACTGATGATTTTGACCACATTAACCGCCTACATCGGAACATATGAAGAGCTCTATTCCAAAACATGATAAACAGCAAATTAAAAAAGAAAAACTTCTTGTCACAGCATTCTGTTTTGCACTGAACCTATTCAATGCTCAATCAACATTTCACTCTAAAGCACTATATATCCCTGTTTAAAATGCAAAATGTAGCGTCTTTCTAAACCACTATAAGTGCCACCCATATTTATATAAAATGATGCATCTCCTCTCACCCAATCAGTCAGATCTTAAATGTAATATGTGTTTACAGTGTTCTTGACTTGAGACTTGATGCTTTACTGAATAACTTTTGAATGTACATTGTTATTTACATATCCATCCTTGCTTGTTCTCATGTACGTTATTATTGTTATCATTGTTGATAGTTTTTGTCATGCTGTTAAGGGTGGCACGCTGAATGGTCCTAAACTTAAGATTGAACACTAATAGGCCATTTCAATGTGTGTTATTGTGAATTAGATTATTCATTTGTTTAGGTACCCGTCCACTTTACTGAATAACTTGACTACTGAATGTATTGTTGTACAGTATTGATTATTTAATTGGTGTTATTATGTTTTTCATTAAGTTATTTGTTTTAAGTGGCAGACAATCTTAAAACTTAGATTCAACATTAAGGAATGTATTCCAAATTATTTCTATTTATTTGATTTTGTCATATATTGTATGATATGAGTTCGTGACATCATATACTACTGCACGTTCTCTTGGTTTAAAAAGAGACAATGGTTTTATAGCATTTTGAAAGAAATACAATAAACTTTAAAAATATAATCAATGACGTTGTTTGATTTGACAATCTTTATTAAATGTGTTCTGAGTCAACAAACTATTTTTACAAGATAAAATTAATATTTGCTAAATTTGTGGGTCTGTGTAAAAAATGTTATTTTGCTTAAAACAATTAAAATGGATTGTTTTTTGGAAAAGAGCTCTTCATGTGTATTTTAAGCATTTACAAATGAAAGACAACAGCATTGGTTTTCTTCAGCTTGCAGGCCAGAACTAGATCTTCAATTGATTAACAATTAACTGGATAAAAATCCGTATCCCTGTGGAATCATTCGATCTCTGTGGGATTAGGATTTATGGTTGTCTCCGTCCAGTGAGCTTGTCTGAGGACAGATGCCTTTTGATAGCTTCAGCTCCAGTGAGAGGAAAAAATCATCCGGCTTGTCTAATGAGAATAAAGAATAAGACTATTACTTATCTTTCTTTCATTGTGCTTCGCTCTGTTTTTTGTGGGATTGACTAACATCCCTTTTCACAACTTTGGACCATGTTAACAGGGCCTGTACTGACCTGCACATATGGCTGACATACTCTTGATGATGTGACATTCCCATACCCAACTGTTTCACAGTTATCATGCTAATCAGCTAGTATGGGATTGCTTATTAGCCAGGGAACCAGATAGACATAAATTTGCGTTACGTCCTTCTCAGTTCAACCAATCTGCGCCTCTCGAACGAGCAGTTTTCATCTGTAGTTGAACTGAGGGCAGGGCCATGTTGGGACATCTCGACTCTCGACTCCCCAACAATGTGAGTCCAAGCTGAGCAACAAGAATTGTAGCCAACTGTCCAAGACGCTCCACATACAGCATGTGAAAGGATCACATGTAGGATAACTCATGGTCCTTTGTTATGAAAATAGGCTGTCTTAATAGTTTGTTAATTCGTATGTGACAGCTGGCTTTTGTGCATACACAATATAGGCAGAAAATTGAATTTTTGATTGACAGGTAAGGAAAAAAATCAAAGAACTAATCTACCAATTGCAACCACCTGCATACAAAGCCATCATTTATCATGAAGAATGTTTCCCTATATTTCCTGCAGGATTTGATTAGATAAATTCAACACCCACACACCTTTGCTTTGATTGGTTTTCTCAATTACACCCAGAGACATTTGGGTCTAAACATGTTGATAACTTTAGCCTCTAGGGAATCGCAGCCGAACAGAGAAGTTACTGATTCATTCCCGTTTCCAAAATACACAGTACTTCGATTGTCTGGCAAGGTCAGTTTATAGCGGCCTTTCCATAAAATGAGATGTACACTTGAAGCAAGCTTTTCAAAGAAACAAAAGGAAAAGAATTGTGTGCTTCTATAAAGATATATGGATAGAACATATATATCGTTCAGATTCATCAAATCAAATGTTATTTATAGAGCACTTTTCATACATTAATGTAGTGCAAAGTGCTTTACATATTAAGGACATACATATTATAAAAGACAAAAACACATGTTAAAAATATTAGAAACACACACACATATGCATATCCCTCTCACCACCCAGACACACAGACCCAGCTCATGCGCACACCCCTCGCACACAGTCTATGCCAGTAACAGTGTAAAGTATTACATGTGGCTTATATCTTGGAATGAGAAATCAGGTGATCTTAGGAAGCCATCCATGGAGAGTCACTCCACCCCAGCGCCACAGAGGGCAGCGCCACAGGGACCACCCTGACCAAACAGACAGGGGCCCATAACGCGCCCGTAAAGCCGCGGTGAGTGGCCCTCCAACTGCCCGGGCCAGAGCAACCCCCAGGGCAGCACCCTGATGGACCAGAGATAACTCCCGGTGTAAAGACCCCCTTGAGGAAAACACTGGAACTGAAATGTAAAAACAGAAAGAACTGATAAAAACATAACAGCTAAAAAACACGTGTATAAAAAATATTAAAACAAGAAAAGCTACATATGTAAAATGAAAAGAACAACCAGAAGCTACATAATAAATAAATAAATACATAAATAAAATATGAACTTATAGGAGATAACAGCAGCAGTAAAAGTAAGGTAAGATCAACATAATTTGCTGGTTTTAAAAAGTGAGAAGGGTAGTAAAATGAAGTTCGTCATAGGCTAAACTAAAAAGGTGGGTCTTCAGCCTGTTTTTAAAAACCTCACCAGTCTCTGCAGCCCTGAGGTTCTCCGGCAGGCTGTTCCACAGGCGGAGGCCATAATAATAAAACAAGGCTTCACCATGGCTTTTAGTTCTAACCTTTGGAACAGTTAAAAGGCCGGTACCGGAGGACCTCAGGGTCTGTGAGTGGTCATAATTTAAAAGAAGGTCAGATAGATAAGAAGTCCCAAGACCATTCAAACATTTATAAACAACTAAAAGAACCTTAAATTCACGCTCAAATGAATTCCTTGCAAAAACTTAAATGAAATCAAGCAGAAGTCTCCATCTTCACTTTAAGTAGGTCAAAATAGCTGCCAAAATGATGAGTATGCTATGTGCCAAATTTCACACCAGTCATTATTAGGCCTGAGCCATATGTGCCATACGTTAACATGCTTGCATCTTCATGAAACTTGGCACAAATATCATTTGTGCAAAGAACATGTTTTTTAAAGGTCAATTTTGTGGATGTGGCAAAAAGGTGTGTAGATTGGTCTCATAAATACATACTGTACATGAATAAAAAATGTAATTACTCTCATGACGCTACCTCAGCACAAAGTCCGCCATTTTGGATTTTGTGGTCATTTTTTGCTGTTTTGGACATTTACTCATGATGCGTTTGAACTAACTCCTCCTACACGTTTTATCCAAATGACTTGAAATTCACACCAGATCATCTCCAGAGGTGAGTGATTAAAAGTTATTAAACTGAGTTTCAAAACTTCAAAGACATGGCACCGTGGTCTGCCATATTTCAACCAATTTAGAGAGCATAATTCACTGCACCAAGCAATGGATAATGCTTGTATTTCGGAGGTGGATTATTGAATCTGCAGCAAACTTGACACATGTCAACACACACTTGACCTGAACACATGTACATGTCAATGGTGGCCAACGCCATGCACCATCATTCGAGAATTTTGGTGAAATTTGAAAAACCTTTGCAGTAAAAAAGGAAGTGTCTATATCTCTGAAATAGTGTGATGAATGCACCAAAATTGTCATGTTTCATCAGATACATGGTCAAAAGCCAACTACAGGTCAAAATGGCACATTTGCCATGGTACAGTAACATGGCACATACTCAGGGCTCGCCACAAAAGAGGAAGTGCCTATAACTTTGAATTCCTTTGTCCAATCTGCCCCAAACTTTATGTTTTATCGGAGACATTGCCCAAATACATCTATGTCAATAATGACAGTCTTGCCATAGTAACATGGTGACCCTTTGCTATAAAACAGGAAGTGTATCTTATTCTGAGCTATATCATCAGATCTGTATCAAATTTCACATGCTTCACAAGACACCAAGTAAAAAGAAGCTCACATGATTTACTGTATGTATAGTAAGTTGATGATGCCCAAATGATATTCAGGTGTATCTGTCAAATAAAAAGTGCAAGCTTCCTTCTGTGTTTGAATTGAACTACATCCACTTCCACTTCAAAACAGCACTCCATTGAAACACAGCACCCCTTCTAACCAGCTCCCCTCCAAAAAATGGGGATTCCATCACCAGATGGCTTGCAGCTACATATAAAAATAACTTGCTGTTCCATTCTATTTCCATTCCTGCCTGCTTCCACTCACTTAACCCATACGATGCCAATCACCTGATAAATGGAAAAACTGACCTGCATCTGGTGGGAATCCCATGATGATCACATGAAATGTAAACTTCTTCCATCCACACCAAGAAGAGCAATCATTCAGTGAGCATCCACACTGATCAACGGTGCAGTCTGTAATCAAACACACACTGTGCACTCCAGCTGAGTCCAAGCCACAAAATGAATATTGATCACCTGTAGGGCAAAACAAACTTTGCACCGTGAAAACTTTAAGACAATATCTTTCTTATCTTTCATCGGCAAGGTATCCTCTTGGAAAAAAAACACATAAAAGTTGTACTCACTTTTCCCTCGATGCTGACATTTACTGTATGTATGTTTAATCACAAAAATTGACAGTCTTCACTATTAGTGGCCACAATTAACTGTGTCATTCAGTGAATAAACCACTAAACATACATCTTTAACTTTTGTGTAAGTTTCTACAGTATCTTCACACATGCAAGTAAGGCTGAACAGTTTCAATGAAAAATTAATATTGCAAGTGCGTAATGCTATGACTGCCATTTGCAATGGCAATTTGAGTTAACTTTTTTGATTGTCAAGGAAAATACATACATTTCTAATTTAAAAATAAGAAGTTAGGCATAAAACCTTTCTTTTTGCACGTTACACAGCAGAGGTTGCGTATTTTCCCCTCTCGAACACAGCCATTATTACAGTATATAGAAGTCTATCTACAATGACAGTGGCCATGTCATACTACTTGTTTGTTTTTTGACATAATCCACTTACTGTAGGTTATTATGGTTCTTAACTTTCTGCTAGTTGTTAGTATGTTGAAAGTAAAGGTAGCCTTTAATATTTACATTGTGGTTTTGTGTTTAAATCCAAGTGAATGTCCTCATTCAAATGTTGGCCCAGTAAATCCTGGACATCACTGTCAGTTCATTTCACCATGTTTTGCTCCCTTCCATCCATCCATCCATCATCTTCTGCTTATCCTGGTCAAGGCCATGGGTGAGGCAGCTTAAGCAGAGAAGTCCAGATTTCCCTCTCCCCAGCCATTTCCTCCAGCTCCTCTGGGGGGGTCTCCCAGGTGTTCCCAGGTCAGCTGAGTGACATAGTCAGTCCAGCGTGTCCTGGGTCTGCCCCAGGGCCTCTTCCCAGTTGGAGCTAGTCTTGGCAACCAAGCACTGGACCACCTGGGTCCAAGCCCTCGGCTTCCACACAAACCACACAGCACTGGACCCTTATGACCTGTAGCTGGTGGGCAGGAAGGCATAGTCATTAGAGTCTTCTGAATTGCTCCTAGTCTGACCTGTCACCTAGGACCAATTTGCCTTAAGACACCCAACCAGGAGTGAATTGCTCCCAACCACAGATGTGGACAAAATTGTTGGTACCCCTCTGTTAATAACAGAAAAAGCCACAATGGTCACAAAAATAACTTGAATCTGACAAAAGTAATCATAAATTAAAATTTTATGAAAATTAACTAATGAAAATCAGACACTGCTTTTGAATTGTAGTTCAACAGAATTATTTTAAAAAACAAACTTACGAAACAGGCCAGGAGAAAAATGATGGAACCCCTAGAAAAGCCTGAAAATAATTTGACCATAAGGACATGTTCAACCAAGGTGTGTCCTCTAATTAACATCACAGGTGTCTTCAAACTT
>JAQQAE010015669.1:0-11983 GCA_029823295.1 Pseudamia nigra
AAGAAACAAAATATATAAAAATGAGGGGAAAATGATTTTAAAAAATCTGCAAAATGGACAAAATAACTAAAAATGAAAAATACGTGAACAAAAATAAGCACAATGTCAAATAATAATACAAACAGAATTTAAGAATAATAAATATAAAATAAAATGAAAAGAAATGAAAATCAACAAAATAACAAAAGTAAGCAAAATAACAAGCAGCTATTTTTTTTTTAAATGAGAAAAGAAGGTAAATGAACATAAATGAAAATAATATTAAAAATGAACAGAATTGAACAATAAAAATCTGAAAATGGAATAAAATTAATAAAAAAATGAACAATTTGGTCACTTAAGTGAACAAAAAACAAGACAACAACAACAATGAAATAATAATCCACAAAAATACGAAAAATGAAAAATTACATTTAGGCAAATGAACAAAAATTCTCAAAAAAATTAAAAAAAACACAAAAGGAACAAAAAAAAATAACAAAAGTTTGCAAAATGTAGAAAAAAACAAGATGAACAATTCCCTAAATGTATAAAATAAAACCCACAAAATGAAGAGAAATGAACAAAAAAATCTGAAAAATGAATAAAATTGATCAAAAATGGACAATTTAGTCAAATAAATTAGCAAAAACATAATTTAAAAAAAACAACAAAACAAAATAATCGACAAAATTGGCAAAAATGAAAAATGACAGGTAGGTAAATGAACAAAAATTCTCAAAATGTATAAAAAGAAATTCACAAAGTGAAGAGAAATGAACAAAAAAAATCTGAAAAATGAATAGAACTCAGTCAAGTAAATGAAACAAAAACCATAAAAATTATACTGATTTTAATGGTATCAGCTAAAACATTCACACAGATATTTTTAACGCCTCTTTTGACAGTGGCCAATTTCTTGTCTGCCACTTCAGAAAGCCAAAAAAAAACTAGCAGTAACGAGACACTACAGGTGCATTTTGCTGCACGTGCCGACCTCAAATGCACCGTAATGCGTCAAAGTTTTCTGCTTTAAATTAAAAAGTAACCTCTCTGCGTCTGTGCATGCTCCTGTGCAGACAAAGACACTTGTGTGTAAGTTGAGGCTGTAGGTGTAGCTACCAACCAAGTCCATCTGTAGTGTTTCAGAAAACCTCACCAACACCACAGAATTTATCAAAAGCCTCACTGATCTGTTCACATGGACGCTCCGCTGTGTGGGCAAACTGAGAACTTTTTCAGATAATGCCACCGTCACCCAGCAAATACACTTGTTTTACATTTTAACACATTCATGTATTTCTGCTCTTTATATCGTCAGAGCTCACAGGCAATTATCCTTGATTTGATTCAAATAATGGATGTAGTGAAGTTCATGAATATATGACGCCAGAAAAAAAAAAAAAAAAAAAAAAACATGCAATAAGATTAATTTAAAGGGGTGCTCAGCCATGGTACATGTGATATTTACAGCTGTATTACCAGTCAAAGGTTTAAAAACATCTTCTTTTTCAGCAATTTTTCTTTATTTCTCTTATTTTCAAAATTGTCCAAATGGTGACAGAACACTCATCAGCGTTCTAGCGTGGTGTTTATCACGTGGTGGGGTTTGTGCATACCTGAGTGACCCTAGCAGCTATGTTGTCAGGAGAAATTTGCCCCTGGTTGGGTCTCCCAAGGCAAACTGGTTCTAGGTGACAGGTCAGACTATGAGCGATTCAGAAGACCCTTATGATGATGACTTTCCTGTGGGTCCACCACCTGCAGGAAGGGTCTGGTGGTGGACCCTTCCTGCACAGACCCTTCCTGCAGGAACGCCTGGAGGTCCCGCCAGAGGAGCTGGAGACTGAGGAGAGGGACTCTAGGCTTCTCTGCTTAGGCTGTTGCCCCCACGACCCTGACAAGTGAAAGATGATGGATGGATGGACAGACTGTCTTTTCTCTTAACTGAGTGTTTCTTGCCATTAGGCAGATTTGTACAGTAGTTGTACGAATAGGGCTACTGACTCTATACCCACCCTCCCTCTGCACAAGACAATGGTCTACAACAGCAGGTCTCAGATTCAGATGGCGGGTCAGGAGCCAAAAGTGGGTTGCAGACTCAGTCTGAGTGGGTTTAAGAAGCGTTTTCATGAAATTATAGACTGAAATATTACTTATTTATTGGTTTATTGTTCAATTTTGTCCCCCCTCCCCCCGATTACTTTGTTCTTTTTTGTAAATTATCTTCATTCTTTGCTTAATCTTGGTTTTTTTTTGTGCTGTTTCTTGTTGATTTTCATTCATTTTGTTTATTATGTTGTTCAAAAGCAGACCCAGCAGACCCTCTGATACCCTTTTCAGACCAAGTTCTAACCTGGGTTGATTTTGTGTATGAAGCTGTAGCTTGTGAACAAACTTTGACCAAAAAGTGTGGACATGTGGCAAGATTACGAGATCCGGGAGCTCCTCGCTGTACATGGACAGGAGGAACTCACCAGGCAGATGACCAGAATGATGAGGGCCAGAATGATGTGTCTGTGGA
Source organism: Pseudamia nigra (assembly GCA_029823295.1). Taxonomy (NCBI): domain Eukaryota; kingdom Metazoa; phylum Chordata; class Actinopteri; order Kurtiformes; family Apogonidae; genus Pseudamia; species Pseudamia nigra. The sequence goes on from JAQQAE010015669.1 coordinate 2,504, forward strand.
CCCAACATACTACAAGGTATGTCACAGGATTTTCTGACACCAAACGCTCGCCAACTCAGTGCATTTCTTCTCCAGTTCCATCCGACAGATCAGAGAAGAAACACCACTGCCATCATGTTGTTGTCTGCCCCTGAAGATGACATGTTGTCCACCTACCTATTTTAAGCCACTCAGTTCATTGGCATGCGTCGTCCCGGGTCCTGTCTGAATTGCCACGACCTGGGTTAACTGGCTTTATATGTCTGACCGGTCAGATAATCCAGGTTGTTGGTCTAAAAGGGTATGAGAGAAAGCCTGGGGCAAGGGGGGTCATGCTTGGTCATCTGAACAGAGCAGAGGGCAGACAAAAGAACATGTTCGTGACCAGCAACTGCACATCAGGAACATGCAGCTGCAGAGCCAGAGACCTGCATGAAGGAACAGGCAGAAAGCACACAACCGGACTGAAACACTGTAAAACCAGTCACTTCAGCAGCTAAATTCACTGAAATCCTTCCCACTGATTGCTCTTCAGAAAATATACTTGCTTTAGCAGCGTCTTGTCCTTTGTGGCAATGGCTGGACACCCCTGACTTCTGTGGACCATCTTTTAATAGCAGGTATATATGGGGTTAATTACACATAGAAAAGACCCTCCTCTGTGGGTATGTACGGCAGATCACACACGACAGAAAAGTCAGGGTCAGTAGCTTTACTTTTACTCATTGGATACATTTCATAGCTTACACTTGTTGTAAATCTAGTTGAACGAATACGTTGAACCAGTACTCTTAATTTTTATTACCAGAGTATTCTTTACAGTAGTATCTGTACCTCTACCCGAGTACAGAACACGAGCACACCCACCCAGTCTGCAGGGCTGACAAATCACGTTTTGTTAGCCACTTACCACGGTAATATGTTTTTCCCCTCTTCTTCTCCCCAAGCATCCGACTTCACAAACTTTAATTTAGCTATGACTGACACTCCCAGTACACCTCCAGTATTGCTCAGACCCAAAGAGTATGAAAACCAATTTGATTTCCAAATCTTCAGCTATGATGCCTGCTGAGGGGAGAAGTTCACCTCCAAGGTTTACTTTCCATAATCACACAGATGGGGCCAGCCAGGGATTGTAAAGGTAAGCTAACCCAGTCCCAGCAATTTCCCCCAGACTGCAGTCTGTTTGGTTTGTTTGCTGTCTCTTCAGGACTGCAGTTGTTCCACTGTGTTGACAGCCTACCATCTGCTGCAGAGCCAATCTTGATCTCATATATCTTCCCCAGTCTGTATTTACTCGGCTGTCGGAGCTTTAAGTTTGGGACTAAAGATAATCAGTTATGATAGTTTGACTGAGGTGTACCCACAAATGGAGGCATATGTTAAAAACTGTGACAGAAAGGGAACACAGTGAACAAAAATGAGGGAAAAAATGATAAAATAATCTGCAACATGAACAAAATAACCATGAAAATGAGCAAAAGGCATCAAAAGGATGAGCAGAATAAGACACAAAATTAACAAAAATGAAAAAATAATCGGGCAAATTAACAAAAATCTTCCAAAAAATGAACAATGTAAGAGACAAAATTAATAGAAATGAGGAAAACATTACAAAATAATCTGCAACATGACCAAATTAACCACCAAAATGAACAAAAAGCATCAAAATAATAAACAAAATAATTCACAAAATTAACAAAAATGAAAAAAATAATCAGGCACATTAACAAAAGCAATTAACAGAAATAAGGGGAAAATTCTAAATAAGACTGCAAAATGCACAACAATAAAAAATAATCAGACAAATTAACATTCTAAAAAGTGAACAATGCAAGAAACATGAACAGAAATGTGGAAAACATTACAAAATAATCTGCAACATAAACAAAATAACCACAAACATGAACAAAATCAAGAAAATCAAAAAAAGCACAAATCCACAAAATTAACAAAAAATGAAAATCAGGCAACTGAACATAAACTCACAAAAAGACAAAAAGCAAACAAAATGAACTGAATAAAAACATAAAATCAACAAGAAATGAAAGTCAACAAAATTAACAAAACGAGCAAAATAACAAACAAAATCATCCACAAAATTAACAAAAATGAAAACTAAGTAATGAGGAATATAAAGAAAATGAACAAAACCGAGATGAATCATGAAAATTAACATCTGTATAAATGTACAAAATGAACAGAAATTAACAAAAAAAAAACTAACCTTCAAACATGAATAAAATGGATCAAAAATGACCAATATAGTTGGGTCAATCAAAATAATTTATGAACACATTTAAAAACAACATAAGTGCTTCATAATTACAATAAATAATATATTAAAGCAGTATAAAACCAATAAAAATACATTACCAGCTTAAACAACCATATGTCATGTTGCACAGAAAGGCTTCAGCTATTCTTTACTGCTTTTTTTATTCCTCATTTTTGCCCTAAAATGTCTCCAGATGGTTACCGTTGGTGATCCCTCATCTACGGTTTCAGTGACCAAACACAGGTATCTATGCAGCAACTTCAGACACGGACATAAACCTACAGAAATGCTTTACTTTTACTCTTTGGATGCATGTCATACCTTGCACTTCTTGTATTTCTGCCTGAGTGAATAAGTGGAACAAGGCAAAGGTTCTTTGAATAAAAAATGTTTATTTATTAACAAAAAACAGAAGACGACATCTGATGGCCAGCACCTGAAATTCAGTCGACAGAGACGGAGAACACGGTAAAACAGTTTAAGAGTTTCCAGAAACAGTGTAGCTTTACAGACACCAGAGGATGCAATATGGTACAGAAATAAGGCATGGCGCTTAGTCATGTTAAATTTAGACTGTAATACAGGTCGAGCTGCTTTACTTCCAAAGGATCTGCAACACCTACAAATAAACTGCCCTCGTTTCCAAAGGATATACCAGAATAAGGATACATAAGGTTCTGCTGGGCCACAATATCAAGCCAAGGTGTCTTGAATAAATCAAAGTATAAACAAATGCAAAAAGAAAACACCATTACAATTATAAGGTTTGGTTTATACGTCCACACATACAGACAGAATGTGAGGGGGTCTGGGGGGCACGCTCACCTTTAAGTTCAGTGTTTGGATCCTCTCTTGGGGTCTGTGTTGTCCTGTTTGGGTCTGGCGGATCGAGCAAACTGCTGTGAACTCACAGTTAAGGTATGATACGAACACTTCAGGGGGGTTTCTTTTCAGGCAAGAGAATGGAATAAAAAAATAATTCTAAGTCCGGACACGGGCAGTGTGTCCGGACTTAGAATTATTGGATGAGGGCAGCAACCTGTGGCTATTTCGCCTATTAAATTAATGGTACCATCATTTTCGTCAAGGCCTGTTTTGTGAGTTTGTTTTGAAAATAATTCTGTTGAACTACAACTCAAAAGCAATGTCTGATTTCATTGGTTAATTTTCATTAAATTTTTATTTAATATTACTTTTGTCAGATTCAAGTTATTTCTGTGACCACGGTGAGTTTTTCTGTCATTGACAGAGGGGTACCAACAATTTTATCCACGTCTGTATATCCACGTATCTTGCAAGATTAAAACAAACCTGAGCAAAATAATCAGGATGATGGAAAAAAAAACCCAAAAATGACTCAAACAATGAATCAACTGAATGAAAATGGATTTAAAAAATAAAATTAACAAAATACTCAACCAAAATGATCCAAAAACTAAACAAAATGAGAAACAAAAATACTAAAATGATTTAAAAAAGTGAACAAAAGATAAACTAATGAAAACCAGTCAATAAACATGAACAAAATAATTAAGAAAATGAGTAAAAACAAACAGAATACTCAAGAAAATGAACAAACATTAAGAAAATAAACATGACGCACAAAAATGAACAAAATAATCAGGAAAATTAATAAATATGAACAAAAAATTTAGAAATTGGGTAAAAATAAACAGAATACTCAAGAAAATCAACAAATATTACAAAAATAATCAACATGCTGTGCAAAAATGAAAATAAAAATCTAGAAAATGTATAAAAATGAAAGTAATTAAGAAAATTAAGGAAATAAGTGAATTTAACAAACAATGGATAAGAATGAATAGAGAAATGAAAAAAATAACCAAATTGATGTTAACATGTGAACCTATTAGCCAAAACATGTCACACAATATTTTTTGCCGCTCTGCACATTTATTATTTTTTTCTTTTCATCTAAAAATGCCTCTGCAGATCGAAAAGGTTGCCGAGCCCCGTTCTAAGACAATCAACAAGTGAAACCCACCAGCCCTCTTCCTCCTACAAGTCCTGCCACAGACACATCATTCAGATGACATTCTAGTCCCACACACAGTTTAAAGCTTCAAGGGCCTGGTTCCAGGTAACACCGGCTGATTCAGATTCATTCAATTTCAGAAAAACGTCGTAGTGAAAATGCCAGAAGACCGGCGGTCAAAGATGGACCTCGGAGACACCCGGACCCTCGTCTCCCGTTTACTACTGACGCCTACTGTCTCTCGCGCTAACGGACACGTTGATTATCTGGGTGACAGGTTAAAGAGTAGCACTCAAGCCCGCTGTGCAAGTGTCACTATAACGGACTCTTAATAAAGTTTAAACTACTAGCAGGTTTCAATTCGTTTATGTGGTCGACCGCAGACTGACTCACGTGGGCTGTACTGCCATCCCAAAAGAAATCATTACAGTCCTCTCACTGTAATTTTCAACATTGTCCATTAATTAAAGATATTTCTTCACAAACAAAAAACTATTAACATGACTGTGAATAGAAAAGTGCTTACAAAAAGACATTCTAATAACTTAATTTTAAACTAAAGATTTGCTAGCACATTGAACCTCGGGTTACAAATTTAATGTGTTCCGGTATCACGCTTGTGACATGAAAAATTTGTGAGATGGGACCGGCTTTCCCATAGGAATACATGTAAAACCAATTAATCTGTTCCAAGACCCAAGAAAACTCCTGTTACAGGCCAAGCCTGTTGCTTTAAGTGGGTGTGACAATGGTGTGTGACGTCATTACGTAATGTACACAGAGATGTGTAGCAGGCCTGCTACGTTTCTTAGCCACAGCTACTGTAAAGCCTGGGACAGACGAGTTTCTGTTACGCGAAGAGCTGGTTGGGACCGAGATGCTAAACACACGAGGCGAGTACAGGTAGCAGTTAACACAGTTTATTGAGGCACAAGCAGAAAAGAGATGGCAGAATGCCGAAGCTGTATGGAGCTATGGAACGGAGCAAACAGAGCAGGCGGAGACAAAGGCTGATCGGAACAGCCACAGGAAAAGGTACGCACGGATGAAACGCAGGTCAAGACCTCAGAAGGGAGACAGAGGCTGAACCCGGGATCCAGGGAGATATGGAAGACGGAGACCAAGGGAAGGAAAAACTCTACTAAACTCTCAAGTAATGTGAAACACTGGAATGAACAGTTTCATGTCCACGTTTCCAGACGGTGTGTGAGTAGCGCACGCTCCTCTTGGGAACTATTTTACTTGCAGCATGATTTTTTTTCTCGCGAGATGGGACAAAATTTTGCCCAATGTCTTACTTGTAACCCGAAAAATGTATGTGTAGATGCACTCATAACCTGAGGTTCCACTGTATTAATCATCTTGCACTGAGCACTTTTGCATTTTAGTGAGAAACAGACTTGAGCTTCACCAGGGATCTGTGTCAGTCTTGGTGGCAGGGAGGCAACAACTGTGATCAAGCTCTTCTGCAGGTACAGTTTTTATATTTATTTATTTTTTTAGTCTCATGTACCCCCTCAAGTGCCTTCAAGTACCTGCATTTGAGAACCACTGGTTTAAAGCACATTAAAGCAAAAATGGCACAAACTAATTCTTGATAAGGCACACCTGTGAAATGCAAACCGTTCCAGGTGAATCTGATGAGAGAACGTTAAATGTGTCTACTTTGGACAAATTAAAATATAAAATATGTTTTGGGTTGTTTAACATGTCTGTCTGTCATCTTACGCTTATCCAGGTCAGGGTGGCAGGGGGCAGCAGCCTAAGCAGAGAAGCCCAGACTTCCCTCTCCTTCAGCTCCTCTGGGGAGACCCCCAGGTGTTCCCAGGTCAGCCGAGAGATATAGTCCCTCCAGTGTATCCTGGGTCTGCCCCAGGGCCTCCTCCCAGTTGGAGCTAGTTTTGGCAACGTGGGACTGGACCACCCAGGTTCCTGCCTTCAGCTGCCACCCAAACCACACAGCACCGGAACCTTACTACCCTTCCTGCAGGTGGAGGGCCCACAGGAAGGTGAAGTTCCCTTTTCAGGTTGTACCCCATCAGACCCCATGGCTGGAGGTCTGGCCACCAGGCGCCCGCTGGTGTGCCCCTACCCTGGGCCTGGCTCCAGGGTGGGTCCCCAGTCTCCCATACTGGGCGGAGGTACTCCGAATCCTGATCTTCTTCTTCATCATAATGGTCTTCTGAATCGCTCTTCATATAACCTGTCACCTAGGACCAATTTACCTTGGGAGACCCTACCAGCTATCAGACAACATAGCTCCTAGGATAACTTGGACACACAAACCCCTCCACCACGATAAGGTGGAGGTTCAAGGAGGGGAACCACTCTTTTGTTTACTACACAATTCCATACTTGTTCTTTTACAGTTTGGATGTCTTCAATATTAATGCACTATGTTGAAAAGAATAAAGAAGGAGCAGGTGTGTCCAAACTTTTAACTGGTAATGTAGTACAGTATCCTTAAAACTGGTGATTTACATCTCCAATAGAGAGGATACGGTAGTTCCTCCTCTCTTCTTTTATATCTACAGTTCTCTGATGTCTACATAAATAATAGTGTCTTTACATGGTGGATACATTTTCCCTGAACAAGACTGCAGCATATTACTCACAATTCTTTGCCCGTGTATATCTGAAGGCATTTCACCAGGTTTCATGTGTGACAAATCCAACAAGCATACCAAACAGCAGTTGTGGTTGCAAATGAAACAAAACCCAATTCTAAGTGATATTTATACACATCTGAGAGGCGAACTCCACACCTCAACAAACAACCACATAACCTGAATTCCCACCACTCGGGATAAAACCCTTGTGCTCGTTTCATCTTGTGAGAGCGGATAAAAGGATACAACAACAAGAGGTTTGTCGTAGAGAACGTAGCCGTTGGTTTCCCGCAGGGCTTTCTCAGCGCTGCGCTCACTGGGGAGTCCCACGAAGGCCTGCCCTTTCATCCGCCCCTCCTTCATTAACACGATGTCAAACCTGAGGGAGAAAATAAAGCAGAGCAGGGACACCTCATTATCACCCAGGTTTGTGGCCTGGATGAGTAAGCATCACACTGTGGCTCTTCACCGGTGATGGGGGAAATTGTTGATGACGGCTGCCACAGGATCAGTGAAACTCAAGACTGTGTTGGATTTTCATTTTACAGTGATTTAATAATAAGCGAGTGCAGAAAAGACTGAAGCAGTGCATGTTGTTCCCTGATGGATTTTAGTCTATGAACCAATATCTGCCAGCAAGGGACAACATAATAAAAGGAAAAATGAAAATGAACCAAGAACAGTAAAAAAATGAATCAAAGGATATTAGAAGAAATCAATTGGCAACGAAGAAAGTAATCAAGACAATGCACAACGATGAACAAACTAAACAAGAACATGCGACAATACAATAAAATCATGACAATAAAATAAAAATGAGCAAAATTAAGCAACAAAATGAGTAAAAATATAACAATGAATCCAGAAAAATGCACATATGAAGGAAATAAGCACCAAAATGGACAAAGTAATCCAAAAAATTTGTGAAATTGGACAAACTATTTCAGAAAGTGACTAAAAATGACAAAGAAACAAATACGAATAGATGATGAGCAAAAATATCTGAGAAAAATATGCCAAATAATGACAAATAATTAACAAAAATAAAGAAACTACGGTAAGCAACAAAATCAACAAAATAATCAAGAAAAACTATAAAAAGGAACAAAATAATTCAGACAATTGGTAAAAGCAAACAGATTATGTAAGAAAATGAATAGTATTTAAGAAAATAACTGAGACACTGCAAAACTGAACAAAATAGTCAAGAAATTGAACAAAGCGGATCCAGATAAGACTAAAATCGACAAAAATAAGCAACAAAATGAAGAAAAATACATTTAAAAATGAAGGAAAAAAATAACCAAAATGCAAATGGACATTTTACCAACATCCCCCTAAAATCTACGCTCCAAGTGAAACGGTTTCTGGCCCGAATACAAATCATAGCGGTGATCCCTCTCCTCGTTCACCTGGTCTAGCTCCATGTGGCTTTTTCCTAAGATCAAATCTGCATTGAAGAAATGCGATCTAAGGTTTGATATGAACAAGTGCCTCCCCGTTTCCTCCAAAAATATTTATGACCAGGACGGGTCACTCCCCTCGCACTGCAGCACCTTCCCACCTATGTTTGAGTTCATCCCAGCCTTCCACTCTACATACGCCAGGTCTGATGACTCAGGTGTAAAATTCAATTGAAGTACTGCTGATGCACGAACATAAAATGTCCCTTATGATCTCTGCAGTACGTCAGGTTAGATACTTATTAATAACCCAGCGAGCATGTCAGCATGAATTACTGAAAATTCTCAGGAGACAGTGACAAATTGCCAGAGTCAAAAATAGCGCATGAGGCTAAGGTGAGGTGAGGTGGCACGAAAACTGTATGAATAAGCGTCAGCGAGGAGAAGGAAATCAAGTCAAAAACATCCACGTATATCTGAAGGAGCTCCGTATCGAGATCTGTGCATCAAAACCCAAAAGATAAATCTGTTTCCCTGAGGAACAAATTTAGAAAATCCATTCATTCATTTTACTCTTCAAAGGCAAAAAATGACATGCATGAAGGTGATTTTAATTCATTTATTTTAACTTCCTGTGATTTGAAAGATAGTGTCCACAAAATAATCCTCAAACTGAACAGAAATGTGAACTGACAAACAGGCAAAAATAAGCCCCAGACTGGACAAAATGACTCACAAAATGGACAAAAAAGCCCCAAAAATATCAACAAAATGCACAAAAATGAATAAAATAAGCCACAAAATGAACAGATTAAAGAAAAACACAACGGGAACAGAAATGAACAAAATATTAAACAATATCAATAAAAATGTAAAATCTACAAAATTAACAAAAATTGACAAAAAATTAGCAAAATAATCAAAAAAATGAACAACATAAAAGAAGCCGACAAAAATAATAAAATACACAAAATTAACAAAGCCCCAGAAAATTGACTAAATATTCTACAAAATGAAAATAAAAAAAACAAAATTCTAAAATATAAAATTACTCCACAGAATCAGCAAAAAATAACTATGAATAATACAGGGACAAATGTAAAATGTACAAAAATGAACAAAATAAGCCACAAAAAAGGAAATATCCAAAAAATAAAAATAAATAAAAATTGGGGGAAAAAAAATCCACATTATTATGGAAAAAGTAAATTAATA
>JAQQAE010015670.1:0-11982 GCA_029823295.1 Pseudamia nigra
TATAGCACCAATCATAATCGCCGATTATCTCTAGGCGCTTCACAATTCAAGGCCGAAATCTCATCAATCAATCAAATCTGGGGTGATGCCGTTCCAGAGTCCTGTATCTGTTATTCTAACATTTCTATAGGGACTGTTGGATAAAGGTCTGGCTTTCTCCACTGTCAAGGTGTACTTAGCCGCTATGTTGGCTTGTCACATAGGCTTTGGGGATAAAATGGCGGGTTAGCATCCTCTTGTTTGTCAGTTTATGAGGGGAGCACTGCGCCTTCGACCCATTTCTCGGGGCCTCGTAGCGCCATGTGATTTGTAGCTGGTGCTTGATGCACTTTCGCGTCCGCCCTTTGAGCCACTGTGTCAAGTAGAGGCTAAAATACTCTCACTTAAAACGGTTTTATTACTTGCGCTAGCCTCCACTAAGCGGGTGAGTGAAATCCACGCATTGTCGGTGAACCCGTCATGTATGCGTTTTCAACGTGCGGATTCTAAGGTTTCGCTCAAACCTAATCCTGCGTTCATGCCTAAAGTTTTTAACTCGGCATTGTCTCATCGTCCGATTGAGCTGTCGGAGTTCCACCCTCCTCCTTTCCTCACACAGGAGCACGAAAGGCTCAATGTGCTCTGCTCGGTGCGCGCATTACGAGCCTATGTTGACAGAACGGCTGGTTTCAGGACATCTGAACAGCTGTTTGTCTCATGGGCGGAGCCTCATGTGGGGAAACCTCTTACGAAACAGCGCCTGTCATGCTGGACCGTAGAGGCTATAGTCATGGCCTATAATAGTAAGGGTCTACCGCCTCCCACAGGTCTGCATGTGCACTCTACCCGGGGTTTGGCTACTTCTTGGGCACTTTTTCAAGGTGCCTCCGTGGAGGAGATATGTGAGGCTGCCAGCTGGGCGACCCCTCACATTTTTACCAGGTTTTTTAAGTTGGATGTCTCAGCACCCGGTCTGTCCCATACAGTACTGTGCGTTGGCTCCACACATAATATATAGCATATACTGTATAATATATACAGTCTATGCTCCACACCTATTATGCCTATCTAGCTGGCTGAATGTTTTTACCGGTCTTCGAGGTGAGCTTATCTAGCAATACGGGAGTCTCTACATCCCATAGTGAGATGCCGAAACAAATGTTGAAAAAGATCGTCAGGTTAAGGAATTAACCCTTGTTCTTTGAAACATGAGTGAGGTATCTCACCAGATCACCCTCCTTGCCTGGAGCGAGGAAGAGGTGTGCTCACTAGACTGAGGTGATGACGGTACGTCTGCCTCTTACACTAGGAGGAAGTCCCTCCTTCAGGGAGCAGATGTCACGTCTTTCAGCCAGTCAGGACTGGCGTAGTGTAACATGGCTTCTGGAGACAGCGCAGGGGGGCTTGTCCCATAGTGAGATACCGAAACGAATGTTTCAAAGAACAAGGGTAATTCCTTAACCTGACGTTTTCAACACGGCCGCGGCTTCTATTAAGCACTTCCTGATGACGTACAGACGACGTGATGACGTCTGCACAACAGCCATCGGTCCGAGGCACCGGGTAGTGTGAGCACAAACGCGCAGAATTTTGGAGAGGTGTGAAGTGGGCCCTGGCTCGGCTCGAGCCAAAATGGCCCTAGTGTGAGTACGCCCTCATTCTCTCTCTCTCTCTCTCTCTCTCTCTCTTTCATTCGCTCTCTCTCTCTTTCTCTCTCTCTCTCTCATCCCCCCCCCCTACACACTCCCACCCTTTCTCTCTCTCTCTCTCTCTCTCGCTCATTCTTTTCTACGCATGTACCAAAAAAGTAATCTCTTGTGTCCAACCTCTCTTCTTTACTCTCTGGATGTGTTCTTGTCTAAAGAACAACATTCCTATCTTGGTTCCCTTTTGCATTTTTGATTAATCAGACACAGACCTTGTGGGGTTTTTTTTAATACTACCACTGTACTTACAAATTGCATTGGGTTTGACTGTCAACAAGACCAGGCATGGGCTAGTTTATCTCAAATGAAGCAATTAGTTATCTTTTTCCAACAATGCAATGTGCACTCCATGCAGTCCAATCTGCCACGCCCTGCAGTGACCTCAAAACTCCTACCCTTCAAATATATTTCATGAGCATTAGGATTTCTCCTAAGTGACAGGCTTTAGATTTGGTGCTCTAAAAATGCCTGATACTGTCTAATACTCAAATCAGCGGGTGGTGTACTGCAACAAGAAGTGACAGAGACAGGAAAGAAAGCCAAATAGAATTGAAACTGATAGTTCTTGGAGTAGTTCATGGAGGGTTTGTCTCAAGTGTCACTAATACTGCTAATGTGATGCAGTTGAATTGAGGGGTCAGGTTAACTTACACAGCAAGCAGCAAAGATCAAAGGAATTACAAGCTGTAATTTTACTACTAGTCATAATTGCACACCTGCATGTGTCTCTTAGAGATTTCTCCTCACTGATAATTTTTGGATTTAATTCCCTAAAACTCACTTATTACTGACCTAATAAAACCTGTGCTCTCGGTTTTTACATGTGGTGTTATCCAGGCATTCAAATGGAGTATGTGTACCATTATCATATGTGACTAAATGCATGCCTTTCCCCTTCCCTCTCCCTTCTCCCTCCCTCCAGATTCGGGTGGTGAATGCATTCCGCAGCTCCATCTCCCTCTATGAGGGGCTGGAAAAGCCTGAGTCGCGATCATCAATCCACAACTTCATGACCCACCCAGAATTTCGGATAGAGGACTCTGAGCCCCATATTCCTCTCATAGATGACACTGACGCTGAGGACGACGCTCCCACCAAGCGCAATTCTGCCAGCCCTCACAATGCAACGCCTACACCTACACCTACACCTACACCTACACCGCCATCACCCACGCCTTCACCTGCTACTGCTGCCCCCACCACGCCAGTTTCTCCCTCCCCAAACCAGAACAATAATGCTGTGGAAAGCAGTAATCACCTCCTCCCAGAGGGCCCCAAATCAGGAACCCCCTCAGCCCCGGGAAGCCCCCTACACAGCCTAGAGACCTCCCTTTGATCTGACCCGCTCCTCACGTTACCGCCTCTTTTCTACCTGCCACCAAGGAGCTCTACTCAGACAAAAGGACGAACACTGAGAGGAGAGACGAAGGGCTAGTGGGAGAACGGAGTCTTCTGTGAGCTTGGCTTGGGCTGGACTAAGAGAACAGCAAACATTCAGAAGAATGTATGGCTTGGTGTGGATGCTTTGGTCTTTTATTTTTGGTTCTTCTTAATACCCCACTGCAACATGAGGACTCCGTCTCCACCCCTCCCTCCTTGGTAACTTTTGTTTTTCTCGGTAAAAGGGGTGATTATAAACTCAGATTGAAAGTGACCTGTTTTTATTATTCTATTATTATTATTATTATATTAATTGAAAAGGGGAGGTCCTCCTCCTGGCTTGAAGATCATCTGTAAGAATTCTGAAAGAACCTTTAGCTTCTCTTTTATCTGAATGGTGTTGTATATTTATCTCTTTGGCCCTTGCTCATTCAAAACTTATTTCTGCTCCATTGGCTGTTAATATTTTGAGTTATTTATGTTTTTGGAAAAAGCAGGTCTGTTTACAAAGTTTGTAGATACTTTTTTTCTGTTTGTAGGCAAAAGAGCTTCCTGATGTATGATGCAGAAAACTGGGACAGAATAAAAAATGAATGAGAGGGTTATTTCAGATACTGCTGTATTTTCAGGAAAAAGGGTGTTTCTATTGAAACTTAACTATTTTTGCCTGCAAGTTTTATTTGTTATATATTTGTAGATATAGAACCTTCTAGCCAAACCGATAAACACTAAGGCTTGTATACAAATGAGGTCTATCAGGTGAGGTGTGCTCACAGGAGAGGTGATGAGAAAGACAATTAAGGCCTCTGTTCACTAACTAACTCGCTATAAATATTTACTTCTTCCATTTCTTCAATAGTTTTCATGTGCACAAAACCTTCTGGAGTTCTGGATTCTCTTTTCATTCGTTAAGTTGTGTTCAAGGATTTCCACATGTTGAAAGGTTCACTCATTAAAGGGAATTTAGAATATACCTGGGCCTGTATTTACCAAGCATCTCAGAATCGCAGCTGAAAGTTTGGCTCAGTAATTGATTGTCTTACCTCAGCAGGATTGGGCGTGAAGTCCTCATGAAGCCTCGCATGTCACTTTGAGCAGGAAGTAGAAGTTTTTTTTAGTCTGGTGGTTTTACAATACTTGCAACCTTGTGGTGGATAATTTACACTAGTGGGGGTGTGACAAGTTAAGATATGCACGTTAAGGCTAAAAATGTTGTTTTTGCCAAATATCATAAAAGCACTAAATCACCTACACACAAGCTACAGTTCACCAGCTTTTTAAGAGCTTATAGAACTTAAGTTGAGTCCAGCGCTGTATTTTGAGCTATTTAGCCAGTGCGCTTATTTATTTTTTAACAAGAGGTTTATATATACTAAACATGAATGTGCCTTGGCTACAATAACATTTTAAACCATGCTTTGTCTGTCACTTTGGCAGGGACTCCTTACGGATAAGGACAGCTTCCTCAGGCTTAGAAAGGTTTTACTTCTGTGACTAAATGTTCGATCAAATTGCCTCACGCTGAAAGTTCTTGGAAAGTTGGGACTGATTTTCTCTTCCTGCAGATGCTTGATAAATATGGACCCACTCTTTTCTCTTAATTGGTGCATTTTGTTGAATTTTGTTTTTCACAGCAAATCCTTAGCCCCATGCCAATGCATGATTTTAACATTTGTTTACTCAGGCAGAGAGAAAAAAAGAGTTGAATTTAAAAGGAATCTACAAAGAGGAGCCCTTTTAACTTCAAAGTTTTTATTTAGGTAGAAACGTCATCTTGTTGAAAAGAAAGTCGATTATTTTCATATTTTGTTCCAAACTATAAAGTCGTGCTTTAGGAATAAAAATGATTTTACTCCTCTAAGTTCTGGTTTGTTGACATTTCAAAATCAGAAACTGAAAAAAAGGCTCATTTTTCTTCAGCCCTGTCCATAAAACTCCTTTCTTCATGAATAACGTTGCTGCATTTGATCTGTTTGTAAAATATTTTTGACACCTGATGTACTGGAAACACTAAAGAATTGGACACGTGCATTTTTCAAGAATAAAGACTAGGCATACACTGGTATCTATCTGCACAGGGTACTTTATTTCATAGCGTTCCTTGGGGGAAAGCATTTTGATACAAAGCATAAAGAACCTTTGTATTTTTATGACAATACTGAAGAAACCTTTCATCAGACTAAACCAATTTTGGATGATTTGACACCAATCACGTTGTATGGGGAGGGTTTTGGCCACTCTAATGTTTGTTGTTCTGGAATATTCATCTCAGGGTGTAAATGGTGTGAAAGAGAACAGGCCTCTTTTAATTTGTATATTACCACACTTAAATGTTTGGCGCGGTGCTTGTTAACCACACAGGATACTTGGGCAGCAGGCTGCAGGTGCTTCCTGCAGTCTTCTGGCCATCTTCACCTGACGGGCGTGGACGGGGAAAAGGAAGAAGTGGAAATGTGAAATCACAACGTTTAACTTGTTTTACAGATGATAAATAACAGCAAGGGTTGCATACAAGCTGAGAAATTGAAAAGACATGCAGAATCCATACGAGGAGTTTGTTCTGTAGCTTCTTCCTGTAATGGGAATGAATGTTTTTCCATCTGTTTTATGGATTATTATTTTTTTATCTTTTAACATTTGGAAATAAAAGTACTTTATGTCTGTTTATCTTGAGCATTTTAAATGGATATCGTGATTGGATTTACATTTGAAACTTGTCGAGTAATGTGTATGGTTTTTAAAAATAAAAAAATGTATTTAGCCTAATTGCAGGGCCATGTTTTTCATTTATCGTGTAGTATTCACTGAAAGTTGGTGCGCTAAATGTGGACGTTACAGGGTGGAGATGACACGTACAGCAAAGGCAATTGGACACTTAACATGACATACGTTCACATATGAAATAACAGTGAGGGTTGTTGGACCCACCATGTAAAGAGACTGCTGTATTTTTTATTTCTGTCTTACCCTAGCTTACTAGTTCTTCTCTCAAGGTCATGCTTTTCTGTAAAACTATTCTGTTGTACAGTGTAATGCATGTGGGCTGGGGTGAGAACAGTCACGACAACAAGAATACAGAAGTGTAATGTTTTGAGGAAGGTCTTTTCTGCAGGTAGAAATCATGAGGACAATTGAGCTCTGTGTCAGTTTGGTTTTACGTCAGCAGACTGGCAAACACAATGGAGCCTTTGTCAGGAGTGTGTTGCAGTTTTCCCTCAAAGATCATCAGGAAAATCATACTTAGAACACTTTAAATAATAATTTACAATTTTAAGACACCTATTTACAGTGTATCGTACACACTCACAGAAGGACTGTTTAGAAATTTTACATTAAAATGGCACTGAATTTTAGAAACTTGCATCAGTATTAGATAAAATTATGTTGGGAGAGTCATTGTCCAAATATAATGTTTGTAGTAGCCAAAGACACATTTTGTATTAATCCTCCTGACTGCTTCAACTTGGTTAAAATTATTTACATAGACTTAGAGACTTAGACTTTTTTATTGTCATTGCACAAAAAACAACAGTGAATTTTGGCAACAAAATGCCTTTGCTTGGCTACTGGAGTACACACAACTGAAAAACAAACTATAGTATTTATGTTACTGCCTCACTGTTTTTGTGTTAAAATGAACACAACAAATGCACTAAATTTCACCCACTAAGGTGTAAAAACTTGCAGTTTGTGTCTGATGTAACACGTCACTTATGGCTTTTCTGTCAATTACCGACTTACTGTATGTTCATTGGCTTGTTTATTTCAAAATGCCAAAATCAAGCTATAACAGCATTGTGATCTAAATACATATTACTGTAAATACTGTTCAAATAGTGGGTAATTGTTTCTTCTTGTCATTCGATTGCTGAGTTGTTAAAGAATTGTGATACAGTGAAAATATCTTCATAAAGCTTATTGTGACCTGTGCTTCAGTCAACATGCTAGTGCACAGCCACACCGGCAGAGGGCAGGCGACCTCCGTATTATAACAACAGCACATCAAAGATTGTGTATTGGTAAGACGACTCACTCAGTGCTGACGTCTTGGTGCGTGACTACGGCACATATGTATTGAGTCTCCAGGACTGGGAGCCTAGCCTGTGAAATTATTTTCAGCAGTCAATCAACCTTAGTTTGAGGAGGCCGGAAGTATGAGCAGAGTGAGACGTCTTTGTTGTCTTTGTAAACCGTACTTCCTTTTCTCGCTTGAGGAAATTCTGCAACATGGATGCTGAACACAGGGCGAACGTGTGCTGGTGACAGGTCGCAGTGTTTCTGTAAGTACTGTAGTTACCTGTGGTACGAGTCACATTAAATATATATTTCAGAATAACCTCAGAGGCGGGTTGTATTTTGCTTTTACGTGTTGTACGCTGTCATTTTAGCTAAGTTACTGTAATATTTCACCCTAATTACAATGACCGCTCGCCCACAGCGGTTCCTCTGCAGCTTTAATTGCACAGTTTGATTGTTGCACCGTTTATAGTGTGGGTTTGAATGACAACCCCCTTCCTGATCTGTCACGTTGTTTTTCAACCTGTAAAAACTGAGAAAGACTAATGTTGGTCCTCCTGTGTGCGTCAGAGTCAGGAATGGGACTGAGCTCAACATGAGAGAGTGGTGGATTCACGTGGCGTTGATCTGCATCCCCCTGGTAGCCGTGTACCTGCACATCCCGCCCCCCCAGCTGTCACCGGCCCTGCACAAGTGGCACAGTGCCGGGGAGCGCTTCCACTTCAGGGGGGAGAAAATCTTCTACAGAGGTAACGGAGCGCACACAGTGGAGAAGTTCTAGACATTCATGTCTCTACCAGTATTTTCACTGATGGAATGTAAACAGGTCCTGTAAGAGCAAATACATTTTTACTTCTTTCTGTTTTGTGCTGAAGTAATGCATGACTCAACATGATGTAAAGACACAAGTCATTAGTTCATACATGAGTGACAACGTTCATATCAGATGGACACATTTGGTCCGTTTGTAACGTCTTCATATTCTAGTATTTCAAACATTTTTGAATGTCTGTGAAGATTCTCAGTCTTCCAGGTCGTGGTATCCAAGGTGGAACGCCAGTCGACTGGACTGGAAATTTGGTTTGAAGACGTTTCACTATCTATCCAGGAAGCTTCTTCAGTTGTGAATAAATTCATGCAGGCAACCAGAATTTATCCTCTGTGACTCAGAACGCCACCCTTTCACCCTAAAAGGTGTTAGTTTCACTTGGACCAGGGTCGTTACAGAGTGGTTAGGGTCTCTGTCCCTGAACAATGCAGGGGTGTGGGGGGAGGGGCGTTGACATGTTCACTCTGTGATGGTGACAGAGGGAGGGGGTGTGGGTGACCCAGGAAGTTTGCTGCAGTTTGGCTAGGTAGAGATACCAGCACTGTGCAGTAAATGGGTGAAAGATGGCGTCTTAGGCCTCCCCCTCTATTCAGAGAGGGTTGTTCCCTATTCGTAAAAATGGCTTCTTTCACTCCACACTCAGACCACCTATGTTCTCTGGCCAAGATCTGAACATTGTCATCTTCAAAGGAATGTCTCTTGTCCTTGAGATGCAGGTAGACTGCGGAGTCCTGTCCTGAGGATGTGGCTCTCCTGTGTCGGGCCATTTGCCTGTGAAGCGGTTGTTTGGTTTCCCTAGTACACAGTTCTGAGCATTCTTCACTGCATCAGACTACATAAACTATGTTGTCCAGCTTGTGCCTGGGTATTTTGTCCTTATGATGGACCAACTTCTGCCTTTAGGTGTTTCCAGGTTTGAAATGTACAAGAATGTGGTGTTTGTTGAACATTTTTGAATTTAAACTGGTCATGAGACTCAAACGTACATTAATGCATGACCGAGTAGAACACACATCAGAGGTGAGCTTTACCTTACTTTGTTGTCACTTTGTCAGTGAGCTAAAGGTGCATTATAGATTCAGTAATAAACACTTCATGTGTTGTACTGTCACCTCTTCAGTTTATTTTTATGAAGAATGTTGCAGAGACTGATCAAATGCATCCATCTGAAACAAGAATTTCCATTCATGATGTCAGAAGTAATGATGAAGTAACTGTGAGTATCCACATAATTCCACAGTGAATTGATCATTAGTTCATGGCGAGCATCTTGCATTCATGACAAATCATGTATTCATTCATTTGTGAGTGAAATCATTATGAGTCATGCATTAGTTCAGCATATGAATTGTGCCCCTCAAGTAATGTGTTACCAAACAATTTAAAAGCCCTCTCAGTCAACATGCATTGTCAAAATGCTGAAAAAAGGCATGATTTTCTGGTTTCATTGGAAGTTGAATTTTTATGGATGTAAGCACACAGGATTTTATAGAATATGATTCATTACTACATATTAAACTACCCACCAGTATGTAAAATACTTCAAATAAGCTCAGCCTTAAAGATCTGTAGTAGTAGTTTGCAACTTACACATTAGTGCTACAGTAATATGAATCCAGACAAATCATATGCTGCAGTGTGTGTAGCAACATATAATGGATGAAAACCCTGTCAGGGGCCATTTTATTACACAGTGACTACTTTACATGCTTTCAGAACATTATGCTGATAATACTGGTAGTTAGATTTGAACACAAGACTTTAACTTAAAGTACAATATTTTTTACGATAGTTGTCACTTGAAGGATGTGAAATACAACCAGTGGTTTAGTAGTTGTATTTAAAGTGTAGTGGTTCCCAAACCTTTTCAACTTGAGGACACAAACAAATCAATTTTACATATCCTCAGGATCCAAATTTACAAAAGAAAATTGCATCTCGAGTTTTCATACTGTCCAGAGTTTTACTGATTCTAACATAAATATATTCACATATATTTTGTCTTTTACTGTGACAACTTGCGACTCATTGTGGGTGCAGATCCCAAGTTCAGGGAAGGTTACCGCACAGTTCTGTTATTGTCCTCGACCTCTCGGTTCTCATCACCTCTTTTCCTTTTTTCCATCCAGATTCCTATGGTGCTTTGGGAAGTTCAGATATAGTCATTCTGCTTCATGGCTTCCCCACATCGAGCTATGACTGGAACAAGGTACCATTTGCTGGATTCAGTTGCTAATCCATGCACTAAACTAGAGGACATGTTCAGACCTTGTATTAACATTAGTACGGCTCAAATATTGATATGACTTTTACCATTCTGTTTGTTTCATTGGCTGCCTTGCATGCCGTGTAATATGGCACTGATTGAATCTTTAGGTGCGTTATAGAATTATTAATTTCTGCAGGATTATGCAAACTCCAGAGCCACAGATATGTGAAGTGATTGTAATGTATCATCTCTTGGAACATTTAATATTATGGCATGGGCACATTATAGATAGATTTTGCCATCTGAGCAGACAGTCTTTAATGCTGCCCAGGACAGATGTATGTTCAGACTACAAGCAAATGTGGATAAATTCATCCCAGACCAACTCCGAGTCCGTTGTGACTGAACAAACAGGAATGCATCCTGGTGTTGTTCAGATGTTGCATTAGTAAAGTTTAAGTAAATAAAGTTTTATTTATGTAGCACCTTTCAAGATTAAAAAACAAAGTGCTTTACAACCAAATGCTGAAAGAATTACCAATAAAATGACAGTAAGATACATGAAATCACAACAAAATCATAAAAGACAAAATCATACAAATGCAGTTTTAAAAAGATGTTTTAGCTGCTTTTTAAAAGAGATCACACATCTCAAGTTCAAGGTTAGAGAGTTCCAGAGTTTGGGGGCAACATCTGCAAATGCTCTGTCACCTTTAGTTTCAGCCTTGTCTGTGGCAGAACCAGCAGACCCTGATCAGACCACCTGAGGGTGACGTGGGTTTAAAAGCTCATGAATATAGGACGGCGCTTGTCCATGCAGGGCTCTGAAAGTCAGAACCAGGATCTTAAACTGGGCCCTGGATTGGATGGGGAGCCAATGCAATGAAATTAAAAGCAGGGTGACATGGGCACATTTACAAGACTTTGTCAGAAGCCTTGCAGCAGCATTCTGGATGAGCTGCAGACGATCCATGGAGATTTTACTGAGACAGGTGAACTGTTATAATAATCCAATCGCAAAGAATCTGTCTGCATGCGACTGGATTTAATCAGATGAGCTAAGATGAATCTTGGGGCAAAACCTGAACAGGTCTAGAGAAATGTAGTGTCTTTTGTGCACTAATCATGTGGTTTTGCTCACAGATCTGGGAGCCGCTCACACAGCGTTTTCACAGAGTAATTGCACTCGACTTTCTGGGTTTTGGCTTCAGTGATAAACCTGTGAGTGTAAAGTAATGTATCTGTCCTCCTCTGCTGTCTGGTGTTATACATAAATCTACAAGTGATCTTTAAATGTCTCCCATGCTTGCACATCCCAGCGTCCGCACAGATACTCAATCTTTGAGCAGGCGAGTGTAGTGGAAGCCCTGGTGGCTCACCTGGGTCTGAGCAACCAGCGAGTCAACCTGATTTCCCACGACTATGGAGACACTGTGGCGCTGGAGCTGCTCTACAGGTCAGTGTGTGTGTGTGTGTGTGTGTTTGTATGCATCACATTAAATAGACAATATTAACAGTCTCTTTCGCTCACTCTCTTTCCTGCTTTAACTAGGAGTGACCAGAACCGCACGGGCCACCTGACATTTAACAGTTTGTGTCTCTCTAATGGAGGTACAGTAACTCTTGGAGATAATCTTGGATTATGATTGGTGCTATACAAATACAATTGAATTGAATTAAGTTTGTTCTGATGGGTCACATTGTAGGGCAAGGCCTTTTTGCAAGAACTGTATGGATGTACTGTATACAGTGCATCTGGAAAGTATTCACAGCGCTTCACTTTTCCCACAATTTTTTATGTTACAGCCTTATTCCAAAATGGATTAAATTAATTTTTTCCCTCAAAATTCTACACACAACAC
>JAQQAE010015671.1:0-11982 GCA_029823295.1 Pseudamia nigra
AATCCAGTGACCCTGTGATTAATTTAGATTAATCACAAATGGGTATTAATCGTGATGAATCAAAATGAATCCAGTGACCCTGTGATTAATTTAGATTAATCACAAATGGGTATTAATCGTGATGAATCAAAATGAATCCAGTGACCCTGTGATTAATTTAGATTAATCACAAATGGGTATTAATCGTGATGAATTAAAATTAATCCACCGTGACCCTGTGATGAATCAGAGAATAATTTTAATGGTTTTAAATTTCAGCCCTGGTTTTAACCTCGTTTTTCGATTCTTCTCTGTTGATTTGTAACAATAAAAGCCATGAAAAGTTTATTTGTCACAATATGTTTCCTTTAAACCTTTTAATGCCTTGGATGAGCTCGAGGCACAAGCATCAGGATGTGATCTCTGAACTGATGTACTTGTGTACTTGATACTTGTTGTTTCATATGTGGTATTTTATGTCTTCTGTAGTACTTGCAGTATTATTACGTGTGTATTACTGTATGTTTATTCAGTATCTGTGTGATTGGATGTGAATATGAAGTAGCTGGTGGAGGCTGTTCAGTGGATGCGTGGAGGATCAGCGGATCCAGGATAAAATCACCGGGTCCAGTGTGTGCTGTGATACGACCTCTGTCATTTTTTTAATGATAAGAGTGATAGGAACAACACAGTTTGTTTTTTAGAGTTTTCCGGACTCTGAACCACGTGACCCCGTGGTTCACACTGAGGACGATGCTGAGAAGCGGTCCAGTCACCGGGACGCTACAAAAACACCCGTCCGTACGTTTTCCTCCTGGTCAGCTTCACCGGTGAAGTTGCACCAGGTCGTGTGTTTGCCTCATGCTCCACTTCCACTCCGCCGTACGTACAGTGCACTGACACAATATCACACCATATCATAACATGGTACCACACTGTACCAGCGCATGGCATACACTGTACTGTAACATGACACAGCATGATGGCACAGCGCAGCGTATGCCTCACAACACCGCATGTGTGTTGCCACGACGACGTTTTAAACTTTCCATTCATCCTGGTGTCTGTTTGATGATCATTGCTCCTCTCCTCCCGGCCCTCCTTCATTTCCTCTTTTCTTGGACGGGTTCACGCCAGGCCTGCAGCAGCGCCAACACGTCGTATTGTCAAACAAAGGGACGGTGTGTGTTCGTGTCTGATGTTTCTCTCTGAAGCCTCGTCGCACACACACACACACACACACACACATTTCCAGAACCCGAGCGATTGTTTCTCACACAGCGGGGCACGGGGTCGATTGCCAGTTGTGGAGCATTATCAGCCTCCCTGTGCTGGCTTTTGTGCAGACATGCTCTCAGCTGAGGGAGCTGGTTCACGGGCCGGTCAGAGCCGCCTTATTTCCTTTTAATTGACTTAAGATGGGCAAACAAGACCTCAGCGAGCACACGGTACCCATTACACTCACACACAGAGCGGGATGCACACTAATGAAGCTGACGGAGTGGCCCCCCCGCCCCAGCTTCTCCCTGCTTTACAGCGTGTCAGCCACTTCACATCAGAACACATGAAGGGGCTGTGTTTTCCCAGTCAGCGCCGCTGCTTTCTCGTTTTAGTCGCCGTTCTGCTTTGTGTCTACGTAGCTTCAGGTACTCGCGCTCCACACCGAGGCCACGATCAAACGCACCGTGGCTCTTGAAGTAAACATGACAGCTTACAAGCTGGTGTATGGTTTTCCAGGCATTAAAATGGAACTTTATTGACTCTAAATTGGACTGTAAATCAATGTTTGGCGTTGAAAATTGGACATAAGACCAGTTAAACGTGATCAATAAAGTGTTTTAAAGCTGTCTTTATAACAGCAATTGCCATACTTTCTCCTCTGGTTCGAAGCAGATCATATTATCGGTCTCCCATAAAACCAGTTTTTTGTTTATTTTTTACACTTGAACAGTTTATATTTATAGAACTGTAAAAAAAAAAAACAAACATAACGAGCCATTTGTTGCAGTTGTAAACAGTGCTCCCAAAAAATAAATAAATAAATAAATAAAAATATTTTTTTTATTTAAAAAAAAAAAAAACATAACGAGCCATTTGTTGCAGCTGTAAACAGTGCTCCAAAAAAAATATAAATAAATAAATAAAAAATATATTTTTTTAAATTCAAAAATAAAAAAAAATTAAATTAAAAAAAACATAACGATCCATTTGTTGCAGTTGTAAACGGTGCTCATCTAAATGGTTCTACATTTGTGCATATAAAATGTGTACATGCCCGGTCATGTGACAGGAAACGTAGACAGTTTGAAAATCTGCACAGGTTGTGCTGAGTTTGTACTTATTTAACGGCCCGTGTCACGTTGGCTTTGACGGACAGCGTGATGTCACTGTTTGAGCCGGTGGATCCTGTGAGCTGCTCGGGTCGTGATGGATTCCCTCCACAGAGAAGCCGTGGGTTCAGTGAGGTCACTGTCATCAGTGTGTGGTGTGTTTTCTTTCTGATTCCAGCAGTTAAGTAAAGGTTCAACTCGGAAACAGCAGATTCTTCTCCGGACGAATCAAAGAACCAGGCGTGAAAAATGACAACATGACACAAATGAGCCTCATCCGACAGTTCGTTGCATCGTGTGACGGAGACGATGCAGTGTTTACACGTTGAGGCTGAATCGGTTCAAAACCACAGCTCGGCCTGATGTTTCATACGTTTCCCTTTTGTTGTGTTGTACCTGGTTGTCATGTAATGAGTGTGTACACACACACACACACACACACACATGTTGTTTGATGTTTCACTTCCCACATATTTTAGTGTCTTGATTCGAGTCCGTGAACACGTCAGGTTTTGCTGCTTTAACCCGAAAATGTCCAGAACTGTATTTTCTATATGTTTCTCGCCTGTTTTTTTAGTATTATTTATTATTTATTGTCGTATTATTGATTCTTACACCTGAACACAGGGACACACTCAGAACACCTGGAAGTTCTGATTTTGAGATATTTTTGAATCTTGAACCTTCTACCTAAGATTTTTTTTTTTAAACATTTTTTTAAAGGCCTTCTTATTTTTTAATGATGCACAATATTATCTAATTACTAGGTCTGTCAAAAGTAACACGTTAATCTGGATTAATCCATTTGCATGATGAATTAGATTAAAATTTTTAAAGTGATTAATGCACAATAACTCATATGTCAAGGAAATAGTGTTGAAATCTTCTGGTCCATTTGACCCACGTCACTGGACAAGACAAAACAACAAATGGGCATTAATTGTGATTAATCAGACTAAATATTTTAATCGTTTGACAGCCCTGATAATTACTTACACATTCCCTTAATATCACTGCAGTTTATATTCAGCAATAGAGGGACAAATAAAAACATGTAGCGCTGAACAAAACGAAGCTTAACGTTGCAGCTGAACATCTGGAAAAGTTTTGACAATGTGCGTCTTGTTTCCTTTTTGTCTCATGCTGATCTGGGCAGAAAACGTGTATATTTATTCAAACAGAAGTAGGTACAGTGTGAGGATGTAAACACGTCGCGTACTTGGATCCGGCCTGATGAAACACGTCGACGCTGACTCACTAAACGGAAGGTTCGACTTTGCCGCCTCCGAACTGATCAGCTCTGACCGGGTGTTTGTGGATGTGCTTGAACCTGATGGAGGACACGCAGCCCACATACGTGTACACACCACATGATTCAGCCACTCATCTGTCTTTTCCAGCCATGGATGTGCATGTCGGAAAATCAAAGTGTGCCAACTAATAATACATATTCCAGTATCACCAGCCGAGATTTAAACCGGGGCCTTTTTGTTCTTTTATTTCCTGTCTGTTTTCTGCAGGTTATTCCTAAAAGCGAAGCTCCTCACACGACCAGTTACCATTTCACTTGATTTATTTGCTTTTTGTTCTCTTTGCGAGCATGCCTCATCGTTTTCACTGCCCCCTCACCATCCTTCCATCCTTCCATCCTTCCCTCGCTTCCTCACCACCCAGTCATTGTTTTATCATTGGTGTGTGAGTGAGAGAGAGAGAGAAGAGGACAGGCGGGAGGAGGAGGAGGAGGAGGAGGAAGAGAGGAAGATGGCCAGCTTTCTACTTGTCTGTCTTTCTCTTTGTCTGTCTGTCTGTCTGTCCCCAGGTTCATACACTATCACTTAAAATCAGCATTAAATTTGTATGAAACGCGCTGTAAAACGACTCAACCCCCCTCGTGCTCAGATTCTGTGAAAGAGGCTGAATAATATGAACATGTAAGGCTTTTATGCATGTTTGTAAGTATAAGCTGCATGAAAATTAGAACAAATCTACAGTGCTGTGAACAAGTATTTGCCCCCTTGTTGATCTCCTATGTTTTTTGTACATTTGTCACACTTAAATGTCTCTGATCATCAAGCAAATTTGTATATTACACCAAGACAACCCAAGTACATCCTAAATTGATTTTTTTTTTAAATCATGTTCTCATTTATTAAAGAAAAAAACGATCCAACCCTAGCTGGACCTGTGTGAAAACTGTTCGCCCCTCAACCTAATTATTGCTTCATGCATTTCAGTATTTTGGTGAAAACTGGATGAGTTTATTCAGTGCTTGAAATTGTCTTCATTGAGCTACGTTGGGGAGTTTTTAACATGAACGGCCTGTTTAAGGTCATGTAAGCACATCCACACGTTGACACGGATCAGTGTCTCGTCACTTCACAGTATATTTGAGGATCATCAAGATGTTTTTGTCTGATGTGACCAAGGGTCAATGACCGGGTTTGTTCATTGAGACGAATGTGGAAGTAACTTTAAGTTGTAATTCCACCGTTTGGCCACTGGGGAACCGATTGTCCGGCTCCATGAAGATTTTTTCCCATAGATACATGTGATCTGAAAATACTAAGAGAATAATTTTTTTTCATGGGTCATCATGGTGTCAAAGTTTTATTTGGATCCTTTAATAAGTAACATGATGATCCATCTTTAACTTTTTGCTCCGTTATTAAGATATTACAGCAAATAATCCAACAAATCACTGCCGTGCTGTTGGGTGAAAGTATAAATCCATAAATGCAGTTCATATTACACCATTTGACAAGTAAGAACAGCACGAGTGTGGTTACAAATACATAAGCACATTTTTTTAAGTGTCCAAGAGACTAAAGAGAATAAAATGCAGGTTCATACTTTTTGTGGTCATTTTAGTCATGCGCAGCCTTTTAACAGTTTTTTTTTTTTTTACTGTCAGCAGAGAGTGGAGCTAGTTTTTGTCGAATAGTCTGACAGATACATAGTTAATATTTTTTTTTTAGACAGAAGAAGCATCCATCAAGATCAGCTACAACAGAATCGCTGACGGTACAAGCCGAAGAGGAGATGTTTTTCAGTTTTGACTTTGCTTGGTCCAGTGTCATCAGAAACAAAGCTTCAAAAGTGATGCAGTTGAGGAGAAACGCATCCAAACACATGAAAATGTGTGTCCTACCGCGAGAGGATGGACATGTGACATCGAAAAGGGCTGGGACCATACGCTTTTGTTGCCAATTCTGTGAGATGAAGTATTTCAATTGAATACTATTGATTATTGCGATATTCTTATGAAAAACAAGTTGAATCGCACACTTCCAAACCCGATATGAATATATCATTCCTTATTTCTGAAAACACTGCATGTCACATTCAGTGCTGTGAAAAAGTGTTTGCTCCCTTCTTGATTTCTTACCTTTTTTGTACATTTGTCACACTTAAATGTTTCAGATCAACAAACCAATTTAAATAGTACGTTTGAGAAAACACAAGTAAACACAAAATGCAATTTTTAAATGAAGGTTTTTATTTTGAAAGAGGAAAAAACAATCCAAACCAACATGGTCCGGTGTGAAAAAGTGTGTGCCCCCCTGGGCCCCTCTCATGCCCCCATGCGACAGCATCCGGACACCGGCCGAGGGGTCTCTCCTGCATCGCGCCGCTGGACAAAAAAACACCCCGCAAATTTCACGTCAGTCAGATGAGGTTTGTTGCCACAACGCTAACTTTCTGTTTCCAGCAGGTGGCGCTGTGACCTCTATTAAATGTTGTTGTACACACATGTTCAGACATGGACTCTTATCATACATGTGAAATTTGAGACAGATCTGATCATCTGGAGTTCAGATACAGCATCTTACTTTTTTACAGGTGGCGCTATAGATGAGATATTGTCATATGGTTGTGGTTCAGGGTGGGATGTAAAGTTTGGTGCAGATTGGATGAAGAGCTGATGAGTTACAACAGGTTATTTATGACAAGGCCCCAAAATCATTTTTCTAAGTAGGAGTTTGGAAATAATTTCATTTTGGCATGTTACTGCCAAAAATGAGAGATGGTTCCCCCAAGAGAATGCTGTTGTGGACCACTGAAAAATTTTATCCAAATTGGATGGAAAATGGAGAAGATATGGTTCTAGATGGACAGACCCAAAAGCTATACCCCCCACCGTCTTTCTTCATCTGCGGGAGGATAATGAGAAACAAAGTCATTGACACCAGTCAGTCTGGGAAAAGTTGTAAATCCATTTGTAAAGCGTTGTGACTGCAGTGAACCACAGTCAGAGACATTATCCACAAATGGTGAAAACATGCAACAGTGCTGAACCTTCCCAGGAGTGTCTGGCCGACTAAAATTACCCCAAGAGCTCACAAAGACCCCACAACAACATCCAAAGAACTGCAGGCCTCACTTGACTCAGTTAAGGTCAGTGTTTATGACTCCACCATAAGAAAGAGACTGGGTGAAAATGTCCTGCGTGGAGTTTCAAGACAAAAACCACTGCTGAACAAAAAGAACATCAAGGTTTGTCTCAGTTTTGCCAGAAAACATCGTGATGATCTTCGAGACTTTTGGAAACATACTCAGTGGACTGATGAGACAAAGATGGACTTTCCAGAAGGTGTGTGTCCTGTTACATGTGGTGAAAAAGTAACACAGCATTTCAGAAAATGGTACGTGTTCGAAAGCCCAGGGCTATGCAGTTTTGGACCCTCCACCCAAAAAAAGAAAAAATTTATTCATTTATTTATTATTTAAACTTGTTTGATGAAACATTTAAGTGTGACAAATATACAAAAAATAAGATCTCAGGAGGGGGCAAACACTTGTAACCTGTTCGATTTCATGCCCCCGTCTCACTAATTCCATGAGAAAATAAGTCATTTTAAATCAAAATGAGTGGAGAATCTGAAATCTACGTCCACGCAGCAAGTTTCAAAATCCAAAATAAAATGAACAACACATTAACCGTTTCTGTACTTGGCTCACTGACGCAGTGCTGTAGGAAAATAAAATTCTCGGCCTAATTCCAGGCTCAGCAGGTCCGTCAGGCCCGGTCAACTGAAAAAAAAAAGATTAAAAAAATTCATATTGATATTTAAACTCTCACCATAGGAGAAATTGTGATATATATGTGAATGAGTTTTTTCCCCGCACCCTTACCTGATGAGAAGTGGAACCTGACCAAAAGTGGTGCTAGTAGTCGCACTCCCAGCCAAATGTTTGGACACAGCTCCTTCTTCAGTGTTTCTTATGTTTTATTATACTGACGACGTCCAATCTGTGAAAGAGCTCGTGTGGACCTATGTAATAAACAAAAAATGTCTCAAACGACCCAGAAGGTTTTCAGGTCACAGGTGAGGTGATTCATGCCGTTTGTTGCCTGGTTAATGAGCTTTAGAGCATCAGTGTTTTTTTGTTGGCAGAGGACGAGTAGGTTCAGCTCCGCCCACTACTGAACAAATCAGTTCGCTTCGTTAAGTAAAGAGAAAAGATCCTCCATCATTACTTTAATAAATGAAATGGTCGGTTTCTGAGGCTGATCAGTCTAATCAACAGATGCTCGTTGGTGACTGCGCTCGGGTTCATATCCGGACTTCTTGAGATGTTTGGGATTGATTGATCGTTGGGCTGCGTTTTGTGCGGTGACATGGATTTGCACAGTCGTTGTAGTGGTCCTAACAGGGCTGTGGACTCTGTCGCCACTAAACAAGACAACTGATGGTCAAGAGGACATTTAAAAGGCAAGAAATGACACACGTGAACTGCTGACGAGACTCTGGAACAGGTCTCTGTTGCACCTGAGACTCTGGGTCTGAGTGGGTTCATCCACATAAAGAAATGTTCAATGAAAACAAGACACATCTTTGAATTGATCCATCACTCTTACACGGAACCAGATAAATATGTGTGTATTTCGGGTTGTTTTGTGCCTGATATCACGGTGAATTATTGTGGCTTTGTGGTGTTTGTGCAGTAACAGACCCCCCCACTGTCACGCCACGTCTGTGAACTTTAACCAAACGCTGAAATAAAAACCATGCAGTAGGTTTTAGATTCACGAGGCCGTGTTTGTGTCATGTTCCATTAATAAACATTCTTGTCATTGTGAATATGTGGAATAAGCAGCTCTGTGCTCAGACCTATTGAAATGGTTGTGAATAACCTCTGTAGTGTGTGATATTCAAAGCTGTATTTTGGTTTGGTTTTGTGTTGATTGTGCATTAAACAGTGACACGGATCCACACACACGGCGTCTTCGTGGCCTCGCTCGTCCACGCGCTGGTTTGTTGTGAGCGGGGACGAAGGGCGGCCGCCGGTGGTGGACGCCCCCGGTGTGGTGTGGTTGTGTGACGGTGCGAGTGGAATCGTCCACGCCACAGGGGCCCAGCACGGTTTTTGTGTGCGTATGTGCCCTGTATTATTCATAGTTATGAAAAACCGCTGTACGGATGGATTCTTTGGGGTCTTTATTTAAACTAAATAAATCAGTGGCTGTGGGATGTATGCACACAAACATGGAATTCACGTCTCCATTCATTTCTGACTGTTTTTTTTTTTTTAAGTACTGCATATACTGCTTTTAGATCTTGGCTGTATTTCTAATCTGTGTTTAGATTAATTTACTTTTGAGGGATTGATGTTTTACTCTTTTTGAACAGAATGTGATGGTTTTGCTTGGCTTATGCCTTTACAAAAACAATGGGAAACAGCGTAGAAACCAAACATAGAACAAACTCAACCAGACACTTCCTGAAGTTGCTCGGCGGTGTCATTCAGACCTAGCAGGCCTTGTGTCGATCACGCCGAAGCTTACAAAGAAAACACATGACTTCTACTCAGCCACTTTTAGGTAATATTTAAAAATAAAATCACTTTTTTACAAGACCGATTCTAAATTATGGATTTTTGAGTGTAAAGATTTGAAGGCACAGTAAAC
This sequence comes from Pseudamia nigra, assembly GCA_029823295.1. Taxonomy (NCBI): domain Eukaryota; kingdom Metazoa; phylum Chordata; class Actinopteri; order Kurtiformes; family Apogonidae; genus Pseudamia; species Pseudamia nigra. Next base: position 9,220 of record JAQQAE010015671.1, read on the forward strand.
TCACATACATGTGTTTAATGGCATCTTTTTTTAAACTTTGGACTCAGGAGAAAAAAAATCATCAACACCATCAAAGCTGCACCTGCCAAGTAAAAAGCAATTTGTATTTCAAACCAAAATAATGTAAAATTTGATATAAACTCAGAGGACAGTGGTGTCTAACAGCGGTTCGAAGGTAACGTGGCCGACGCTGCTTCATCACTGCAGATGCGTTACTGTCTGTGTCGCAGTTATGCAGACACTAGTAACAATAGATGATCTCAGAACCTACCGTTGTGTCCGTGTAATGAAATCTGTCTGAATGATTGTCAGTTTGAGGGTTTTGCAAAGGCTGTAAGAGTGTGAATCGTCTGTTCACCCACCGCTGTTCAAAACGGATCCAAACTCCGTCAAACGTTGCTGCACTGTAAGAACAAACCCTCATTTGTGTTTATTGGTATTTCTGCCTTACAGTAACACTGAGGTTGTTTTTTGAAGGTTTCAGAAGCATCACCCCGCAGACACCCCGTGTCCCCGAGTTCACATTTCACTGGTGGTGTTGCACTCGTCCTCCAATTTGAACCGTTACACTGCGCTTTGTAATCAGCTCCAACAATTATAACCCTGCAGTGCGCCTCTGATTGCTGTCCGGGTGTATTTTGGACTGTTCTGGGATTCCAGAAAGAAAAAATGATCCCGGTCCCAGCAGAACTGTAGGTTGCACACATTTACAGTAAACACGTCTGTGTGTGTGTGTTTGTGTGTGGGTTGCCGTTCGTTTGAAGTGTTCGTTCCCTCCTAAATTGCAGTGCTGCCATAACGAAGTATTACCATACGATTCCAAGGCAGAGCAGCACAAAGAGTGAGGAAGGGTGTGCGGCGAGATGAGTTTGTGTGTAGGGCACTTGAGGTGAAAGTTCAATAGCAAAAAGTGTTTGTGTTCATGTGTGAGGTCACATTTTGTGTGAGGTGAGTAGAAAACAGCCTTTTTTCTGCTTCAGTCCCACTGTGACCAGGCAAGAGTAAAAATGCATGAATCCACCTTAAAGACTGGCGCCTGCGTGAGCAGCGTCCCGTTGTGTTTGCACATGTGCAGCTGCAGCAGCCAGCTGCGACAACGCTCAGGTGGAGCTCGCATGCGCACACCCGGAGGTGCGGCCGCTGTCCTGGCCTCAGCGACGGCCTCCCCGGCCTGCTGAATCTTACATGAGGCCTGGCCGCCTCATGCATTGTGCATCAGCACAAACATGCTGGTGGATGATATACATCCCGCCTTGGCACCTGCACCCGCCTTCACTAACAAGCAGCCAATCCATTTTTCATCAGCGCGTGCAGCGGGGCGGCCGTTTGAGGACGCGTGTGCGTTTGTGTCGGTTGTTGTGTTGTGTGACTCTGAAGGTGCTTTGTTTAGTCACACGTAGGACTTATGTCACATCACGACATCCTTCAGGTGCACGTAGTTGGCGACCCTAACCCTGACCCCTGACTCCTCCACAGTAAGGCATTTGGCAGTGTGTCAGATGTGACGACAGACTCCACATGTAACTCGACTTTGCACATCACTTCAGCCTTTTTTAGCTCATTGATTTTGCTTTTACTGTCTAACACTTCATTTACATATTTAAAACCAACAAAGCATCGGATGTTGCATCACAGTGTGAAAGTCGTGCTCTAATCTTTTCACTCTGTCCCGCCAGTCAGAACTGATCCGTCCACAATAACGCATCGGATTTTACCTGTTACCTTTGTCATTTTTTCCGTTTTCATCCAGTCCCTATCTACAGATATATAGAGCTCCTTTTCAATGTAGCAAACCAACAGGAACACAATACACTGAGCTGACTATAAGTAATAGATTACTTCTTCTTCTCCTTTCGGCTGCTCCCGTCAGGCGGCGCCACAGCGATGCACCACTGACTCGCATGTTCGACCTGGCACAGGTTTTTTACGTCGGACGCCCTTCCTGACACAAAACTCACAACAAGGACAAATGCACATTTTTAATGACAGTTTTGTGATTAAATTGTTCAGTTTTTATTACGTTGTGGTTTGTTGCATCTAGTGAATTTTCAGTCATCTTTAGGGATGTTTTTCTGCTCCTGGTGGAGGGCTCTATGTAAAATAAGAAAATCATAACTTTTAGAATTAAAGTAAACAGAATTGGATAAGGATAAATGAATTAGCCTAAAATGTGTTATTTGTGCCCAGTTGCAGAGTGTGTTTGATACCGTCTTATACCTAAAAGATCTTTCAGATTAATGAGGAAAAACAGGAGTTAGCATCGGCCGCCTGCGTCAAACGGCTCCAATGCTACTCGAGGTAACGCGCCTCCTGCTTCAGCTCGGTCCTCGTAGGACAAAAGGTGCTGATGGGAGTCGTGCCGTCGCTGTGGCTGCTATCGGCTCACATCTCTCGCTCCTAGCCATTGACCTATCTAGCTTTTGCATTAGAGCTAGCGTGCTAACAGCAGAAGGGCCAAGCACCCTTTAGCAAGTCTCCCCTGCAAAGCAGAGTCTCCTAAATGAGAACCATTCCCCAGCTCTGCTCAGGGACGGGAGCCGTGGGGTCAGCAGCTGGTGGAGGATATGGCAATTGTTTATGAAAAAAAATGCTTTCTCAAGCCCACCAAAAACACACACTTGGGGGAAAAAAGCCTCTGCCCCTGAACAGCCAACAGCTGGGAAGGGTTGGGAGTAGCCTGGAGGCTGGCAAGTCACCCCCTCCTCTCCCCAGTCCAGATGGGGGAGGTTAGGCTGAGGCTCGCTGCGGGGGGGGGGGGGGGGG
>JAQQAE010015672.1:0-11982 GCA_029823295.1 Pseudamia nigra
GGTGAACTTGCTTGGACGGCCAGACCTGGACATGGTGGTAGTTGTTTTGAATGTCCTCCACTTGTAAACAAGTTTCCAGATGGTGGAACGGCTGATGTTAAATTCTTTTTAAATCCCTTACCAGACTCATAAGCGGCCACAGTCTTCTTTGTGAGGATCTCAGACAGCTGTTTGGATTCACCATGGTGCTCACTCTCACTTCAACAGTCAGGGGCGACAACAAACTAATGTCTGAGGTTTAAATAGGGTGAAGTTGCCATGATCCGTTCCTTTGCCTCCGTCTGTTTATGTGTGTGTCTGTTTGTTTGTCATCATCGTTTCCAGGTGTGTTGGATGCAGGCAGAGGTTCACACCTGTCATCAATCCTCCCATCTACCTCAGTGCATTCATACCACAGTCTTCCCAGTCAGCATTCGCCGTCCGTCCGCTCACACCCAGTGGTATTGAGCCCACATCAGTTCTTGTTTTTACATTGCTCGCTGGCACAACAACTCACCTTGTCTGTTCTGCGTTTGTAGACCCCTGCCTCGTCCAGCCGCCTGCTCCACGTCTGTTCCAGTCCGGGTTGGCTTCCTCCGTCCTGCTCCGTTCCTGGTCCTCCCGTCCACGGCTCCCATCTTCGAGTTCCCTGGCGTCGTGTTTCCCTCGCCACGGCATCCTGGCACCTTACACTCTGCTCCACCGTCATTGGTTTACGCTGTAAATAAACTCACTGTACGCCGACTCAGCAGTGTTGTCCGTCTCCCTCCCTTGTGACAGAAGTTCCTTCAAAACACTGGCTAACGATGTTCTGATCATGTGATACACGTGTGTGTGATTTTAACCATTTTAAATGAGAAAATATGTGGGCGTGTCCTAATTTATTCCTCGACAGGAATTGCATTCTTTTTAAATTACATTTTACAGAAAGTTTTTAAAAGGCTTTTCTGAATTTTAATTGTTTCACTATATTACTTGGATACCTCAGTATTGTTAAAATTGGTATTAAAGATCCATAATGTCCAAATATGTTAAAAAATATACAGGCTTTCATAGGGTGTCCTCATTTTTTCACACAACCGTACCTGGATGTTCATCTTTGAACAAAAAGCTGGACGGGTCACATCAGGTGCCGCCCCCTACAGGAAGGGTCGGAGCAGGGGCGACTGCAACATTCCAAAAAGATGAAGCTCCGCCTCCTCCTACGGCGTCACCAATGAATGAGGCAGGATCGACAAAGCATCCATTTACTGCAGATCCTCAGCATTTTATATTTCTAGTAAATTATCAACGTCCCTGCATGCGATTCTGTCAAATAAACACATGAAATAAAATTAAAGGAAAAGAAAATGAACAAAAATGAGGAAAACAACCAAGAAAAATGACAAAAAACATCAACAAAATGAAGAAAAAAAGCTAAATAATGGAGAAAAATAGCAAGAAAAATAACACAACAATGGACAAAATAAAAGAAAAAAGGCAAAATAATCAATAAATGAAATTAACCAGCGAGAATTGATCAAAAATAATCAACAAAATGAAGTTTAGAAAAATAAACCAGAGAATGAACAAAAATGGACCAAAAATATTTGGAAATTTTACTCCATTCTAAATGAATAAATAGAGAGTAAAGAAATTTTTCTCAATGTACTTAAGAGTTTAACATGTATGAGACGGAAGATGAAACATATTTCATTCATTGTGCTGCATCAGAATGAATGAAAAAATGCAGCAAATCAACAAAATTAACGCCAAAATGAACAGAATCATCCAATTAACATTGAATGAGCAAAATCAATCAGAAATGGATCAAGATAAGGAACAAAATGAAGAAAAATGAGCTAAATACTCAAGAAAATGAAGAGAACAAGTAAAGACAACAAAATTATCAATAAAATGAACAAAAATGTTGCTCAATAATGGAAACATTTGTACTGTATAAAGAATATTTTAAAGTTAGTTGACAAATCAAGACACTTTTGCTCATTATTTGATTCTCTTCGGTTCATTTTCTTAATTATTTTGTTCATATAAATAAAGTTTCATTCTTTCATTCATTCATGTTATTGATTATTTGATTGATCTAGGTTCATAGCTTCAAAAAGGGAACAATAATCTGAAATAAAACTGACTGGATGTTGAAGGGTTCCACATATTTAGACACTTTATATTATAAATGGAACATCATATGTCATGTCAGCCTGAATGTGTGATTTATCTGGACGTCTGCTGACGGTTCTCCTGGACGTTGTGTTTGTGAACGACCTGTGCGTGTGTCTATACTTTTGCCCTGGAGGCTGAGTGGAAGACGAAGGGGGGGGGGGGGTCACATGTGGCCCCCTGAGCCACGGGTTTGCAGACAGAAGCAAATCTCTCCAGACGAGTTTCACAAATTAATACTCTGACTTGAATCAGCCTCAAACGGTGCCTGCAGAAAAAAGACCTGACCCTGATCCCGGCAGAATCTTCAAATGGCTGATCAAAGATCCTTCAAACATTTATCAAGCAATGCTTAAATCAGACTTTCACACCTTCACACCCAACTTCCCCTGCAGGGAGAGGGAAAAAATGAGTGCCTTTCCACCACCAGATAAAGTTTAAATGGGAGGAAAAGGAGGACGGTGTGAAAGCAGATGTAATGTTGCAGCTTTCCAGTGTCAGGTGATGTCATATTAACACTCCTATTAATTATTACCCAGAGACATTGGAGAAGTGGTAACACAGCCAGCATCTGTCTCAGCTTGATCGCGCGCAAACGCACACACCGACAAAACACACTCAGCCAGCGCCCACTCATCTCGCTGATCCAGTGTAATTAAGGCCCACAGCGTTAGAGAGATTATGTTCTTTTCCTCCATAAAAGCAAATGAGAAATGTAGATTAAGAGAGAATGAGACTGAAAGAGAGAAAATGAAACAGACGCGGCGATAGAGAGATACTCCGTCGATGAGGACGCGGGTTATTTTTTAAAACTTTTGCTCCGTGCCAGCAGAATTCATGATGCATGAAGGTCATCTGTGCATCTTTCTCTCCACTTCCTCTATCAATCTATTCTCGGTTCCCTGTTCCTCCTGCGTCTGTCTGTCTGTCTTTCATCTGGGCCCTTTCTTTAATGTCCTGTTCAGTCTCTAAACTGCTGCAGATGTCGGAAACGCTTCACGCCGACACTTCCAGCTGTCACTTTAACTCGGGGACTGTGTGTGTGGTGCGATAATGTCGATTTTGTCTTCCTGCAAACGTTGAGCATCCAGTAGGAAACATTCTGTGATCTGGTGAATCGTCAACACATCAATTTGTGCCTTGTCAGCACAAGTAGAACAAGAAATTTATCAGATATGAGCAAAATAAGTAAAAAATGGAAACAAAGGTTCAGTATAAACAGAACATTTCTTACCACATGCCATAATTTTATGTGTTTATCTCCAAGTATAAAAGAAAATAAAATTTATTGGGTGCTTTTTTTTGTCAAAATCAAAATAAACATGAGCAAAACTGAACAAATTGATCAAGGAAATGAGAAAAGATTCATCAAAAAAATAAAGGAAACAATGACATTTGGCTTATTTTGTTATGGTTCATACAGGAAATCAGTAAAAACATCCCCTAATTCAGCAAAATTAAGAAAGTAAAAACATAAATGAACAAAATATTGTAATAAATGAAGAAAAACTAACCAGTATTTGTTTAGTAATGAACACAATTAAAAATTAACTAAAACAATAAAAAACATAATGAATAAAATAAACAAAAATAATTGTGAATTTCAGTGAAAATGAATTCACATCACATGGCATGTTTTATGTATTTAGCTTGTTTTGGTTTATTGATTAAATCAAAATGAATAAAATAAGCCATAAAACAACAGAACAAAAATAACAAAATAAAAATAAACAAAATGTTGTGAAAAAAAGAATTAAAATTAACCAGACAATCCAGAAAGTGAACAATAATGAACAAAATCAGACAAAAATGAACAAAATAATCAATAAAATTCCAACAATAATGGTGAATTTGAAAGAATATATTTATTTGTTTTTTTACTGATAATGAATCATAGCATGACGTTTTTATGTATTTAGCCCATTTTGATTTATTCATTAAATCAAAATGAAGTGTTTTTAAAAAAATGTTAACCAAAAACATCCACCAAACAAGCAAAATGATCTAAAAATTAATGAAAATGTACTAAATAACGAAGGAAATTAACAGTAATTTAAAAAATCAGAAAAAGGAACAAAACAATCAATAACATAACCAAAATAACTGTAAATTTCAATGAAAATCTCTATTTTTTTTACTGAAAATAAATCCACATAGCAAAAGTTTTTTATGCCTTTAACTCATTTTGATAAAATGCATAAAATAACCACTAAATGAGCAAAATTAACCAAAAAACATCCATGAAACAAGCAAACATGAACAAAATGATATGAAAATGAACGTTAATGGACTCAAAAACCAAGGAAATGAACAAAATTTGTGAAAAGGGGGACATTTTTTTGAAATTACACACAAAGAATGTGAAAAATGAACCAAACAATGAGCAAAAATGACATTGTTTATGTAAAGCAGCGACACAAACCTGACATATCACCAGAAAAACACGAATTTAACTCTGTACTGCACAAGTTTTCCTAAGCCCCATGTCCAGTGCATGTTTCTTTAAATTTTCAAAAACCAATCAGATTAGTCAAAAACTATCGAAAAACAATCCAATGAGGTGTGGGTGTCACTATGATGCATCATTTGAGGGTGGGACTCTCTTGTCTGATGAGTAGTCACCAGACCACATAGTCTGACAAGAAAGTCAGATTATTTGCATTATTAATCTTATTTAACTTGATATAATCTGCAAATAAAAAAAATGTTAGTGTGCATAAAGGTGTAAATAAGCATTTTGTCAGGTATTTATGAGGCTTTTTCATTTAGTTTGTTCAGAAATACAGTTTTTCCCATTTGTTGCCTCAGGGAAACGTTGTATGATAAGTGGTACTTTTTAATAGGGTCACTTTCCACATTGTTTTAGAGGAACCATATTATTACTGCACATGTATCTGTGCACAGTATAAGTCCTAAATGTGTTTTAACTTATTTGTTCATTTAGAATAACTAATTATAACACATTTGACAGTCAGTTGACACATAATTGGTCAACTGGCCATGATGAGACGTGACTCCTAGACAAGTTTTGAGCAGGAGTGAAAATAAAACAAGGCATAATATATTGATGCTGTTCCTTTACTGATAATTTAAAAACAATTCTATTTTAACTGTGGGAAGTTGTGGTCGCTACTTGAGATAAGATTTGAATAATAGGTCAATACAGATTTATATCAGACAGTAAACAGGCTAGGGCTCAAATATCAAGCTGTAGTTTTTATATTGTGTTATTACATTGACATTAGAAATTTATATTAATACAACCTTTAATAATTCTACAGCCATTCAACATGATGAGGATGATAATGAAGAGGAATGAAGAAATGAAGGGGGGGTGTTAAATAATTATTTTGATTTTTTTTTTTCAATATAGTGTCCCCAAATCACCGCAAACTGGTGTGGAGTAATTTTTATCATCATCAAAATGTGTGTAGTAAGGGTTAAACTTAATGATGCTGCATGTGTGTGTGCATTCGGGAACTGATCGTCATGCTGTGGAGTTTTCAGGGCCTGTGCTTGTTGCTGCAAAGTATGTATTCCATCATATGTTGTATGTGTGATGATGTGGCGGCCTGTTCCTGGGTCGTAGCTCATGTAACACGAGCTGCCTCTATTCGCTAACAGTCTGTGTGTGTGTGACATTTTCAGAGAGTGTGTGTCATGCTTCCCTCGCCTGCCATTGAGAGTGTTAATAAAACATCTCCATCACCTGTAGTGATAAATGGGGGAGGAGGATGTGTGTGAAGGAGATGACATGAAGCGAGCTGATGGGAAGAATGACAAAACGTGTGTGGTGGAGGCAGTTTAGTGCGCTGACAGCTCAATAAGGAGCCTTACAGACAGAAATGATCCTCTTCTCCTTCTCATCATAAATAAAACAACCCTTCTCAGCCAACACTGATTACACCACACAACCATAAACTTGCTTTTTTTCGCCTTCTGTCAGTGTGAAAATTAAGACAAAGTCGGATGATTGGCAGCGGAGCAACAGCCCCTGTCATTACATGTCCAAACGGTTATAAGCAGCGAGCGAGGAATAACTGTAATAAATGTGGATTGAGGTATATAAACAATCATTTCCCTGCTTTGAGAGGAGAAATAATCCAATTTGTTTTGATAGACACACAAATCCAGTGAACTACAGGATTTCAGGCAAAGTGATGTTCGACTTAACAAACCCCTTAAGATGAACTGAAACTACACAGATAAATAATTTAAGTGAGGATATGAAACACCACCACTGGAACTTTTACCGTGTCAGCTAAAGCACCCTTTAGTGATTCAGGTTAAGTGGAGTTTACCCTTATTTAAGGTTGTTAGGTCTCACTTGATATGCACGAGTTACTCTCATATTAATCTCATTTCCTGATTTAGGTCATTTCTTATCCACATAATGATAAACCAGGTTTTCATGAGGTTTCAGTGCTATGATAACATTTGGGCATCATTACGGTCTATATTTAATGTTATTTGACTAACCTATGACTTAAAGGGACTATGTGTGGTATTTCTACTTTAAGGTGTTCGAAGCCATCCTAAAATTATCATTAGGATGTTTAGGGGAAAAGGAGACTAACAAGTACTTTGTTGTACTCGTTAATCATCGTTTCTGAGCTCCGAGTTGGAAATTTCCGCTGGAACACCTCCTCAAGTTGGAATTCCACCTCAGGAAGTTAGAGCAACCCCAGCAAACCTTACTTTACAATTCAATGTATTTATCACTTGCAACAACTGAATAAATCCTAATTTTGGTTGTATTTGTTTCATATTACATCATACATACACATAGTACTGTTCAGTGTTTAGCCATTGCACGTCATTACCCTGCTTGCATGTGCAAAATACCACATACAGTTGTTATTGCGTAGAGTGCACATTTGTTCAGAAGTTGTTTCCAGTTTGTGTTCATGTTTTTCCAACTTCAGTGCTGGAACATGATCAGCTTGAAGTTCATGCAAAAAAAAGAAAAGCACCATTACTCAAAGTGAAAGGGCGTCAAAACACCATGACCACTAGAGGGGGTAGATGAGTCATGTAGCCTCCGTTTTTCTTTTACCACCGTATACAGCGCTAAAGTAAAAAGAATTACATTTGATATGGAAATTGTAGCCTTTCTTTAACACTGGTGAGTTTGATCAAGAAACTTGTAATGTTTATTGTGTTTGATAATTTGCTTTCGGTTTGGTTTAGTTAAATTTTGATGATAGATGGTGCAGCCTGAACTGTGGCAGTTCTGACCTTGTTTAGACAATTCACAGTGGGTCTTTGGTGCAGCTATTGACATCACAAATCATATGGAAATAAGAGGTGATTTGAGGTTTCTGTGTTGGCTTTATTAATTATGTTTTAAGCTTTATTTTATGCTATATGTTATGTATTCATCTGCTCCAAATCATTTTTTTTTTAATTATACCTGCCTTTACATACAGTACGTATCAACATATTGCATGGCCTGAGTTACTTATAGGGTCCTTTTTAAAGTGTGGACTTTAACCCCTTCCTTTTATTTACCCTTGGAGTTCCAGAGATGAAGAGGGCAGAGCAAAAACGAAAGGATGGTATAAGCAGAGAGTTAAAAACACCAAAAGGGGAAGATGAGAGACCCTCTGGAGGGCTGAGCCCCCAGGGGCCTGACTGGTTTTTATTTCTGCTTCACTGTCAGTATGAAACACTGTGAAATAAAAACTGAAATCTCACAGCCTGGAACACCACCATACGCTCTTCCTTCTTCTATTTTATCTTTCTCGCTCTTTCCCTCTGTCTCCCTTCATCTTCTTTTATAGTTCTCCCTCCTCTATCCATTTCTCTCTGTATTTATGCCTGCATCTCTCGCCAGTCTTTGTGTTTTAGTCACTGAGCTGTGGTATTAAATCGTGCCATTCAGCTGTGATGCACTGTAAGCTATGAAAATCTGACTGAAATGAAGAAGGAAAGAAAGAATGTCACTGCACTTCTCCTATAACTGAATATAAAAATATTTATTTCTCCATGCACCGTGCATGTGAGGGATATTTCCAAATCCTCCAGCCCCTTTTCCATCATTTATTTATCACAAGCAAACCAAATTTTACATATTGAACATGCAGTTTGAATGGGAAAATGACAAAAATGCAACTCTCAATCCTTTGTGAATCTGAATCACATTGCTTAACTCACTGACTCACTGTTCCCTTATTTACTACCCACATTAACATGGCCATGAAAACCAAACTACGGTACTTCTATCTGACAGTTGCTTTCGTTATCAAGAGTTGCTTAGCATGAAATTGCCTGAAATTGTCCCCCATTGTGGTGACATTCACGGGTCTCCACACTTGTTTTGCTTAAAGCGTCGAACAGACGATGTGGCTCAACCCAGAGGGTCAGTTCCCTGTAAATGTTCCTTTTTGGGGTAATGACCCCAGCATGACACTAATCACGCCTGATGTCAAGGGAAACTGAACAAACAGCCTGACTCAGCACTTACTGTACAATTAGCCAGTGGAAGCATGACTCAATAATTTCTGAGGCCGTGTCAGACATGGATCAGGTGTTGTCCAGAGTAAATAAGGTTGAGTCTCTTTACACAGTAGGTTCAAGTCACCTGCATCATCGACTAGTATTCTTCTATTACTCTAAATTTGACAGGTATCATGTAGGGATATGCAGGTGTTATTCTGGTTATTTGGACATGTATACAGCATATTCAGAAAATGCATGTCATTAGTAGGTTGAGGTCTCCTGCACTAAAAATCCTCTCCGGTACAGATGGACACTCCAAATCAAAGTTAACAATTCTGGTCAGATGGAAAATGCACCGACTTCAAATCATTAGAACAGTCAGGATACCAGCAAGGTTTTACATATACATATACAAATATCCAAACCTGGACTTCTTCAGGACAGTGTTTGAAGGAATGAAAGTTCACAGTGGAACATCTGTCATGCAAACAATTTTGCCTTTTCCGGAATAAGGAGACACAACTGGCATATTGTGCGCATGTCACCAAGAAATGCCAGAACTTTTTCACTTTGGAGAAACAGTATAACTGGCAGCCTGTGGGTCATGTCCAGCCTGCAGCCCTGTAACACACTCATGTAATGTGGGGAGGAAACAATGTGGCATTGTATTGATGATGTGTTGTTCTTCCTGTTTTGAAGTAACTCTGAAAAGAAATGAAACTGGAGTCATTTATTAACTCAAACACGTTTGTTCGACCTGTGGAATTTAAAAACTAAATCTATCACAAGTCGTTTTATAGTTCAATTGGAGTAATATGAGTAATATGCTGCTTTCTGCTCTTGTATTATATTTAGATTTGCCTCAGGAAACTGCCTCCTGTTTCTGTCCCTGTCAGAGCTGCAGAGTTCACGTGTGGGGAATGAACTACAGTAGAATTGTAACAGTCTCAGAACAGCTCAAATTATGGACTTTCCACCTTGCTAACAAGGAGGCCAATCACCAGCTCAAAATCAATGTAGGAGGATCAGCACCACCATGCAACCCCACACCAACGTATCTGAGAGTTAAACTTTACTGGCCGCTCACATACTGTACAAACAATACCTGGAATCACTGTGTGCAAAAAGGTCATCAAGGAATAACCTCCTGCATCATGTTGCAGGCTCCTCTCGGGGAGCTTACACAAGCACTCTTTGCACTGATGCCATTGTCTACAGTGCTGCAGAATACGGCGCCCCTGCCTGGTGTAGAAGCTCCTCCACAGGGAAGCTGGGCATCATTTTCAATAACACCATGAGGATTAACACAGGAAGTCTTTGTCCAACTCCAGTCAAATACCTACTTGTCCTATGTGGCATTGCTCCCCTGTTGCTTTGCAGAGAACATCACACCCACATGCTCATAAAGAAGGCCTTCCAAGACCCTTCACATCTTCTACCCAGTGAAATTAAGGCTTTCAGGAACTTGGCAGCCAATGCTTTTTCCTCATTGCCCTTTTAGTCGGCGTGCAACAACCCCCAGTCAATCCAATTTCAACATTGTTGAACAATGGAAAATCCATTGGAAAGAGGCAGATATACTGTATCAACCCAACTCAACATCAGTCCAGGCACAGTCCACCAGAAGCCCACCTCCCCCACAGAGATCGGGTCACTCTCAATCGCCTGTGCACAAGAGTTGGTCGCTTCAGTACTAGCATGCATCGCTGTGGCAATCTGGAACAGACTAAGCATCATATATTGTTTGAGTGCCCTGATCTTGGACCAGAGAGTGGTATGGCTACATCATACCAGTCTCTGAATAGCAGCAAATCATACGAAAGAAAAAGAACTATAGCTAGTCTTGGTGCATTCAGGAGTACCTCAGAAACTCATGAATTTCCACTAAAATCGCTATAAAGGTTATGTAATAAAGTGATGTTGATAGTTTTGCTTATTTTAAATAATGTCTTAAATTCATAAGCAGCATCTACTAGTTCTTTCTTCTTCTTCCACTACTTCAGTTAGAATAAACACTACATGAATAAATCACAACAGTATCCCATTCATCTCTACATGGAGAAATTTATGTTAAAAATTGCACCAAATGATGCCCAATAAACTCTAGAACTGCCTTCCCCAAACTTAGAGTCAGGACTCGAAATGGGAGCAGTTATCATTGGGTTTTATATACATGTGTATTATTTTGTTCATTTTGTTCACTTTCATGTTTGATTTGTTCATTTTTTTCATCAGACACCAACTTTCACAACATTAAATCAAAATGAACAGAATAAGTTCAGTCTCAAGCCTTCTGCACCTTTTATCTTTTACATTTAAACATTAGAATACATAAAATTTCAGTTCAGACGCATTGTAATGGAAAAGCTGTGTGCTAATATTCTTGTGTAACAGTAACCAAGTGATTTTAATAAATGCATACACTGTTAAAGCCAAAAAGCCGACATTGTGGTCCGTAAAAATGTCTCTGCAATATGCTTTTTTGTGCAGATGAGCTCTGCTGTGTGCGTTCTGGCTTAAAGGGTCCACATAAGAGCTAGAAATTATGCACATACATCAGATCTATTCGTCAAAGCACAGAAAATGTCTTATGTTCTGCATGACCTTCATATAAAACATGATAGAGGCCACAGGAAAACTAATTGTTTCAATGCTGCATGCATGTGTACATAGACCGACTGACACCCGCTTCAAATAAAAATGTATCGAAAGCCTGAGCAGGACGGAGCTGCACGAAAACAACTCTGCTCAAGCCACATCCACCAAGTGACGTCTGCTGGAGCTAAAAATAATCTGTGTATACTTTGTCAAGAAGAAAGAAAATGACAAAAACCAGTCAGTGTAATAATTATGCAAATTACACCTTCAGCATTGTCCATGTTTCAGGCAGTGTCTCTATTGTTCACTTTTCTTTCTGTTGAGTCCCATCTGCTTTCAGTGAATATCTAGATGGTTTTCAGTGACTCAGTGACAGTTCGCCCAGTTAAAACAGTATATGCAGCTGTGCATTTTACATATCTGCAGAGGTGGTGAGAATGAAAGTGATGGTGGGAAAGGCTGTGTGAAGAAGGAAATTTTCCACTTGCAGAAAAATGAAAGTCCTGTTCGTTTTCTGTGAACATTTGAAAAACACCCTTCCTACAGCCTAACTGAAGGAGTAGAGCATGTCCAGGGTGCCTTCACTTCAAAGGTCCCATATCTTAACACTTAGATGTATACCTGCTACAGTATTTGTCTAATAAAGAATTCTGTGGAGGCAGTGACGTGCGGTGAAGTTAATGGCTGGTGAGGCACTGACGTCATCAGTCAGATTTACAAGCATATGAACCAGGGGTCTCAAACTCAATTTGACTGGGGGCCGCTGGAGCTAGGGTCTGGGTGAGGCTGGGCCGCATCAGGTTT
>JAQQAE010015673.1:0-11982 GCA_029823295.1 Pseudamia nigra
AGGCCGCATCATTGTATAAGCCGCAGGGTCGAAAATGTGTGACAAAAGCAGCGGCTTATAGTCCGGAAATTACGGTAATGCTCGCACAAGTGGCGCACAGCAAGAGTCGTACTAAAGCATTTTGACAGATTTTTGAGCGCCGTGTACCACGTACTGACCTCGAACCGACCTTACCGTAAGCCCAAACCAGGAAAAATTCTTATACAAGGTGCACCTGAGTATAAGGCGCACTGTCGAGTTTTGAGAAAAATTAAGTATTTTATGTGCGCCTTATAGTCCGGAGAATATGGTATTTGAAAATTAAAGCTATTCCTTCATTTTGGATCTACAAAACAAATCTAAATAAATCTAACAAAGGCTTTCACATGCACGAAAATTGTCAAAAAAAACCCAATGTGATTTGAAACTGCTGATAATAACAAGAGATGTATACCTGCCAAATTATCCAACACACAGCGCAAACAATTTAATCACTAAAATAAATCATTTACAGCCAATCTGTGCCAATAAATATGGCAGCAGTTTATATGAGCACATTATGTTCAGGTGAATGAGTGTTTGTGGCTCACACACACAGGTGAGGAGTGTGAGCTGAGCTGCAGAGAGAGCATTAACGAAGTGGTGATCCTCCCGAGCAACATGACCGTCGAACGGGTCCTTAAAGAGCACTGGACGAACCCACACAAAGTCAAGGCAAGTCACGTTTGTGTGTTTCTGCTCCACCTCGCAGCTCTGACAGACGCACTTCACAAAGTTCTGCGAACCACAACGCTCCTCCAAGGAATTTCACATATAGTCTCTACATCCTGGCTCCATTATCCACAATGCAACATGCCAGCTCATGCCTTTCATCTTCCGTTGCCCGGTGCCATGCTACTGTTTACCTTAGGAGCATGGCAACCCTTCAAACATTTTGAAACAATTTTTGGAAGTATGAAATCATGGCGCTACCCTTCTGAAAGTCACTGAAGAATGACCTCAAAACCAGAAAAAGTACCTGAAGGTTTTTAAAATTAAATTACGTATGAATGTGTTCTTTGATTTGTGTTTTGTTCTAGTTAATGTGCATGCATTCCTAATGTCCAAATCTGCAAGACATTCATGAAAAAAAATTGGAGAGGAGCATTAGCTAAACGGTTGTTTGATTGCAAGGCATAATGTTGTATGGGTTGTCGAAGCTTTCTTTTGTCACAGGAAGTAGTGCCACTTGTATCAAAAGCTGATGGGATGGTGAGTTTCAGGTGGTCAATAACTCCATCAAGTTTCAAGTAAATTGTTTCACTCATCTCGAAGTTATTGCTTTTGTGAAAGAGCAGTCATGCCACCTATCACGAAAGGAATAGACGTACTTATGCCAAAAGCTGCTAAGATGGAGATCTGACAGTCGTCAATAACCATGGCAAGTTTTCGGTAAATTGGGTCAGGCTAGCATGCATTTTCTGGTTACAAACAGTAGCGCCCTCTATCCTGCTGTTGGCAGTAGCACTACCTGCCAACAGCACGTTAAGAGGAATGTTGGTTAAGCCCTTTTCAAGCTACGTTTGCAGATGCAAACAAACAGACATAAGATCTTGAAACCAATATCTGCTTTTTTTGGTGAATATCCATCCATCCATCCATCCATCCATCATCTTCTGCTTATTGTAGCTAGGTTCGTGGGGGCAGCAGCCCAAGTAGAGAAGCCTCTTCCAGCTCCTCTTGGGGGCCCCACAGGTGTTACAAGGCCAGCCAAGAGACATAGTCCCTCCAGTGTGTCCTGGGTCTGCCCCAGGGCTTCCTCCCAGGTGCTGCTAGTTTTGGCAACCAGGGATTGGGCCACCCAGGCCCCTGTCTTCAGCTGCTACCCAAACCACACAGCACCGGACCGTTACGACCCTTCCTGTAGGTGGTAGGCCCACAGGAAGGCATAGTCATAATCGTCTTCTGCTCTTAGTCTCACCTAGGAACAATTTGCCAATATGTCACTAAATTCATGAAAAATATTGAAATATTTAAACAAAATAAAAAAGATGGGAAGGGATCAGGATATTTCACCATCAGTGGTGAAGAACAAAATTAAAAGGTTAAAGAAATTTGGAATGAACGTATCTTAGTGGGGAATTCTATCTGAACATCATGATCTATGATTCTTCAGACCATTGATCTTCAGCTGATACAACCACATGTGCACTGGATTACTGCAAACTTTTGTCAAGCACTATAAAATACAGAGTTACAGCCATAAGTACTGTACCAGTTTAAACTTTATTGTTCTACAAGGAAGTTTAATGGGACTTAGGTCCTAATGTGTAATTAAATTCTTTGGACCCTTAAGGGAAACAAGGACTGTGCTCAGATTAAACAATGTTCAGGTCTGTTTTGAAGAAATGGACACTTTGTGCCCTGAGCCAAAACCAAACAGAGCCATTCAGACTTGTCACGAGCCAGGATCTTGACTGGCTTATGCAATACTGCCTTCAATACATAAACTTCTCCAATGTCAACCATGGAGATTTCACCGAGACAATGCAAAACCACCTTGTACACACATTCCAAAAACCTGATGAAGAAGAAGAAGAAAAAGGCGCGGCTGTTGGACTGGCCTCATGCAGTCAACACTTATCCCCAACGAAGAATGTGTTGAGCATCTTGAAAAACAAAGTAAGACAAAACTGTTTCACCATCAGACTTGTTTGACAAAATGACACTGAAACACTTCATTACTTGGTGTCTTCAGTGTATCAGCATCTTAAGAAGTGGTTGAAATGCAATGTCAAATATTACTCTGTTGTATTGCGGTTGAATTTTTTACAGTGAAACACAGGCCCAAGATAAACACTAATCATTTGGTTTTAGTTTTAATTTTGATTAGACAAATATCACATTTCTTTCTTTTGCGGAGTTAGAACTTCCTTCTTGGAAGTGAACCTTGTGCATAGTTCCGTTTATGTTGTATGTACCTTCATAATCCATAAGTATTGGGACTAACACTGGATCTGTGCATTGAAACTTTATCTGTCATCATGAGCGTTTCCTGTAATCTCTGAAATACACCTCTGACGCTCACTTGTTAATGAGCTTGTTTGATAGATATGCCTCACATCTGCTGGCTGCACTATTCATCAGCGGACGGGAAAAAATAGCGCTTACATGTTGAGAGGTGAGGTCATTAAAGACAGGACACCTTCCTTATGTTAATGCCATTCACACAGCCAGGGTGTCATTTGCAATATTTGTGGAGGATGTGGGTGAGGTTAAGAAGCAGAGGTAGGGGGATGGTACTGTAAGCCTGTAATTTATGGGAATTTTTAATGTTGGACACTTTATGGTTACTGCATTAGTTAATGAACAGAAGAAAAATGAATAAAATAATAAGGTACATTAACAAAATGAGGATAAATTAACCAAGTACCAATATTTACATGGACCAATCAGCCCCCCTCCCCCCTTGAAAATGACACCTATGATGACTACAATGAGATTAATGCCCTTCGAGCTGTAACGTTAGTAGAAAATCTTACTGATTCTTAACTAATTGTAAATCTCACATTTTGTAAGTACAGAAAGACAGGAGAGGCCACGGACCAAGCAAAGGAACACACTGTGTTATTTGATTTTTTTCCCCACCAACTGTGTTTTTTTTTTTTCTTTTTTTTTAAGAGTCACACTGAGTCAGCAGCCTTTTTGCTCTGGATGGTGGCAGAGGGATGGATTTAGGCCACGTGGACATGAAATGATCTGTTTTTCATGGATTTGTGTAATTGATATCATTTGTGCTCAGTGGTAATTTGATGCTTGGGGACAATGGATGTAGCTTAAGACTGTTTCTCAACTCGGGGGATGGGACCCAAAAGTGAGTCATGGGCTGGTTCTGAGTCAGTTACAAAGTGTGTGTGGTTAAATAAATTAATAAAGTGTTTTTAGTTTTCTTATGGCAGATTCAGATAACAGATTACAATGGCAACCTTGTCGTATACATGATATTATTTACTTAACTTTCATTCATGCCTGCATCCATCTACCTGGGTTGCAAGTAGCTGAACCGACTTACTTTCCTTAGATATTGGCGGCTGTATAATCTCAACCCTGTCAACTTTTGGGGTAGGCAGTTTTATTGCATGCAACAAGAGAAGACTTGGTAGCTCAAGAGTATTGGGACCAATTTACTTAAAACTTGCCACGGTTATTGCTTGTTTTAATAAATTGCCATCCTAGCAACTTTTGGGACTGGTGTCACCACTGCTTCTAGACGGCAAGACAAACTGCAACAGATGGTCAACATCTGTTTTTTTTTTAATGTGCTTATAAATAAAGTTGACTTGACTTGACCGTGTCTGTACCGATTTACTTGTAGCTTGTAGACTGTATATATAACTGGACAAAGTGACCATGACGTCACCCATTAGTTTCAGAAGGGCAGTTTTGAGGCCAATTGACTTGTCACTTCCTGGCTGCCATTTTGGAGCCAAAAACAGGCTGTAACCATATTTGGATGAACGGCAGCAGGGCTAACTGAGCGTTTGTGCCAGGGGACTCATGGGAAAGCTAATAGTGTCAAACAAAGTCATATTATGGTGTTGTTAGTGTAAACACTTACCCACAGCTACAGTCGAGTGTATCTCAGGTAAATTATGCCCATGTTGAATAAATAGAAGATACGAACGTCCGACTAACTTCCTTCGTGAGCTGTTACCATAGCAACATGTCAATCAAACCTCAGCATGGCAGTGATTTGTTTAATTATTTGCAGTAATAGCTTAATTACGGAGCAAAAAGTTAAGGATGGACCACCACGTTACTTATTAGAGGGTCCAAATAAAATGCTTGAGACCATAATGACTCATGACAAAAATTTATTTGCTCAGTATTTTCAGATAGAATCACATGTATCTCTATTGGAAAAAGGCTTCTTGGAGCCGGACAAACGGTTCCCCAGTGGCCAAGCAGCGGGATTACAACTTAAAGTTACTTCCGCATCAGCCTCACTGAACAGCACCGGTCATGGCAAACTGGTAGCTCATCATGGTTATTGAGGATTAGAATATCTCCATCAATGTCAACTTTTCAGACAGATTGTTTCACCCTTTTTAAGAAGAAAAGACATTGAAAATTCACCGTTATTTGGCCATTGTTTTCATCGCATACAGTGCAATGTCCCATCACCATAGGCTTGCTCTCAGATGTTCTGTTGGATTTGCTCTCCGTGTAGTTCATTGTCTGAGTGTTGTGATTTCCGAATTTGAAAGTGAAACATTGTACCTCAGATCACCTTATAAAAAGTACATGTGATGGGTTTGAATTAGATTAAAGTAGGTGTCATTTTGGGATTAGTGGGTCACAGTGTCAGGTCGAGACGTTGGCGCTTACATGAGGTTAAACATAGTCTACGTCACAGGTAATGCATTTGTGCTCTTGTTGAAACTACCGTGAAATTCAGCCTATAAAACGTACCTGAATGTAAGCTGCTCCCCCTAAATTTAAGGAAAAAAATGACTTTGACAATAACTTGTCAAAGTCATTTTTTATGTTGTAACATGGGATATTCACACAGAAAAATGTTACACCAAATGATTTATTTAAACCTTTAATTAAATAAAAGTTATTTTTTCCAAATAGTACCTGTGGCGTGGATGGTTGCGGGCATCCTTTTGTCTGGATGCTGTGCAGTGAATGTGAAATGTGTTCTCTCATGCCCGGTTGTTTTTAGCATGACTGATGATTCACCTTTCTTGTTTACAGTCCTACTGAGAGACAGGTCAAACGCCAAAGGTACTTCATCCATATTTATGAGGTTGTCTGGTCCCATGAATGAATTTGCCAAAGTTTGTAACTTTTTCCTCGTAGTCGAGAGCGAGTTGCTGACACAGTTGTCTGTTCCCTGACAGACAGGGCTTTTCATCTCATAAATCTTAGACAAGACGGTCCATCTCTAAAGCCTTTTATCTTCTTTTCAGTGGCATTTGTTTTTGCGTTCAGTTGGGTCTGCACAGTCGAAACACCTCAGTCGTCTGCTCTCTGTGTGTTCACCTAGTCTTCAAGAGCAAGTTCATCCATCTGCTTTTCATACCTCTGAAAGATTTTGTCATCTTTTTGCACTGAGTCAGTTCTTCATGCTGCTGTTGTTTATTCAAATAAAGACACGATTGCATGTAGCTGCAGTAGTTTTAACCAGACACCGTAGCATACAGGGCATCATCACCAGACACACATAGCAGCCTTGTCACCATGGATGCATTGATGCCAAGCTTCCCCCCTCTATGTGTCCAACAACGGTACCCTCCGGGTGGGTGCTGCGCACATGCGCACACCCGGACTGTGGACCCCCCGGCGTGTATTGTTGAAAAGCGCTGCATGCTGATTAATGAGCTTCATGCTGTTAGCCAGGAAAAAGTCATTAATTGGCCACAGCTGCGTTTAAACCACGGGGTCCAAACCGCAGGCAAAAGGTATCGGCTTATAACCCGAACTTTACGGTAACTCAAAATGCTAAAAAAAAAGCTAAAAATGCTGAAAAATCTTCTTCCAGCAGATGAGAGCAGACTTCCACATTTCTCACCGTGAGATCAGGTGTTAAATGCTGATGTACCCACTTTGCACAAACTTTCTGATACTCGTAATTACACATCATTCTCCATACGACACTATGATAACAGTCCAGTTGTCGAGCAAAATCACTGCCACTTGCTGTTGATTCATGACAAAAAGAAAAGATTATGAAACATCTGATGAGTTTCCCAACACCATGCGGTATTAGAATGACTTAAATCAGTTTATTAAAAAACAGTTACATCCACTTTTGCATTACTTTTGCTGCAATCCTCATATTTGGATATCTCAGAACAGGGTCTACTCAAAAACAATATACAGTCCATGACAGATATAAAAGGTTAAAAAAAATCCAAGAATGGTGTTCTGAAAGAAGAACAAGGATGGGCCAAGATGATGCAAAAAGACATAAATCAAGACAATGCCTTATAGTTTCTTTTAGCAAAGAAGTAGGAGTCGACAGCATAACATACTTCTAAACTCCCCTGTCAGGTGGGATTCTTCGTACAGTATCTAAAAGAGAATTCAAGTCCCCAAATGCACTCTCCAGTTCTACTTTGCTGAGGTGGAGGTAAATGTTGCCCACCTTAATAAGCAATGTTGATTTATTGCCTTTAAACCAGTTGTACTTGGTTCTTAGTGTGACCCACTTAGAATTTTCTCTTACTTTGCTACCTTTATTCCTGTCCCTCTATCTCTAATGATTCTGTGCCCCCCACCCCCCAGCACCCTCCTCCCCCTTTATCAGCAAAATTACCCTGTCGGGCTTGCTGTGGAATTAGTCATTTTCTATATGACATGACCTCGTCTGTGGTGGCGCTGAGATAGGGATCTATTTTTATGTGGTATCAGCGCCCCAGGGAGGCTTGAGAGGGTGAGGATCCCATACGTAGTGAGGGGTGAAGCCAGGCCACGATCATGGATTATCATGATTTACGGCCTTGCTGAGAGAGGAAAAAAGAGTGAGAGAGAGAGAAAACAAGAAAGAGTGGGGGAGTAGGGAAGGAGTTTCTAGATGACATCATCATGCCAAAGTGTGAGAAAAAAAAGGAATGTAAGTACAGGAGTCGTAAAAAGTTATAACTCTGAAATAAAAAAAATATATGGATCGTCATGAACCGTTTGACAGATAAAACCACAGCACACACATTCAAAGGTACAGGTTTAATTTGAACATTTGGGGTGGGTATTTTCACATCTCTGGATCCTGTTGGAAATATTTTCTACGGTCTATGCATGCAATGCATCAATTTGTGCCTTTTCTACATAAGCTTATGAAGAAGGAAACCAAAAAAATGAAGCAAATAGAGACAACGCAGCATCAAAGAGAGACAAAAGGATCAAAATAAACACAAAAATGTAAGAGTAAAAGGCAAACGTGCCGATGTGCAGTTACACACCACATGTGTTTTCCTCTGCAGAACTACAAAGCAGTAGTACAACTGGTCCTAGTTGTCCTTGTATGCTGTTTGGTTTTTCTCTCCTCTGCCCACACCCCACCGTTGTGTTTGTTTTTTTTTTTTTTTTTTTTTTTTGCATTGATTTGCTGACTGCACTGAAATGAAAAATACCTTAGTTTGCAGCAAAAAAAGGAGAAGCATGTCAAATTTGTGAGATATTGGGACGCGAGGGGTCTGAGAAATGGACCACCTGAGGTCAGCGAGTCCTCTGCTGTGGCTGGCGCTTTGAGCAGTAAACGCTACTATCCACGTCTGGAAAAAGGTGACGCTGCAAGCGAGCGCAATGGTATTTACATATGGGTCATATGGCCAAAAATTATCTAATGATAAAAACTGTAATATTAGATTGGATAGTTATCACAACAAATGTTAAAATCTTATTCTATTCACATTTAAAGAATTTTTCATCCCGAATGAAAATCAAATTATTATTTGTGATTTTATTTCTTGGTGAAAGATGCAACAAGAAAAAGTACATTTAAAAATACAAAAGATATAAAAATCCCCATAAAGTCAAACACACCAAAAAAGATGGTTTAAAATGCACAAACGTACAAAGACGATATAAAAGACACAAAAAGACAAAACCATTTGCCTATGATTTGGGGATCTCTCATTTTTCTCAATTAATAAGCATTAAATCTGTGAACAATTTAATTAATATGATACAATGAACACTACAGCTCTTGAAAAAATTAAGTTCAAGTTCTCTGATTTTATTATTTATTGCTATGCATTTGAGTAAAATAGACAACTGAGTTTTGTTCGCTAAACTGCAACATTTCTTCCAAATTCCAAATAAATATATTGCCATTTAGAGCATTTATTTGCAGAATTTGACAGGCGGTCCAAATAAAAAAAGATACAGCGTTTTCAGGCTTAAAAATACAAAGATAAGTTAATATTCATTTTTGTACCACACAAAACTAATGTTTCAACTTTGGAAAATTTCAGAAATCAGTATTTGGTTTAATACCTCTGATTTACTTACATTTACCTCGTTAAATAAGATTCAGTTCAGGTCATCACCTAATCAGTACCTCTTGAAAGTCAGGAGTATTTAGCCCGGTTAAGCACACAAGATCAAAAATCATTTTTAGTTCATTGTGTTTGTTACGTTGTTCATTTAATTCACTATCATGTAATTTTTAGGTTTTTTTTCTATTTAAATGAATGAGAAGTTACTGTAAGTACCACAGTCACTTTTATTGACAGTGTATCTACTTAAACAGTAAAGTTTTTTCATTTCCCTGCACGTGCTCGTGTAGCCTTACATTTCTGGTGCGGTTCAGCTCGGCACAACTGTTTCCTGTTGAACTGGACTGTGGAACCAGTGGGAGAACAGGATGAGATTCTTCACATTCTGCAAACATATTTGAGAATATGCTTAATGATCCCTGTATCTTTCTGCTTCTTGCTCTTATCTCGTTGTCCTCATGAGGCCATGACTTTCCGATGAAAAACTTTTTTTTTTTTTTATACCGACCTTGTAAAAATTAGTTCCTCCAATTTGTTCTAGAAAGGGTTGGAGAAGGTCGCTGTAAATCACAGAAGGCTTCAAAATGAAAGCCTCTGTGTCCTTTTAATGGCTCCTATGTTCCTGTACATTATGTGTCCAAGGAGCTAATGAAGGGCACAAAAAAAAAGAACAAACTAATCAAAAAACTGACTAAAAATAAACACGCCCCCCCCACACACACACACACCACCTGAAATCTATGACTGTGTTTGCATTCTCAAAATGAATAAATCATAAATGACATTAATTTGCCTGCATTTCTCGATTAATTCAACCAGTTCAACACGTATCCATCCTGTTTTGCAGAGTATTGTCTGTACGATGGGCCTGAAGTGGTTTCCACACCCTGAGCTGCTCCACTGCATCAAGGGATGTGAGGTAAGAGCTCTATGAATTACATGTAGTTTGTATAGATTATGTGGCGTCACCTTCTTTGAGCTCTACTCATTGCATTCAGACTGGATATGAAACGTAGAAAACAGTCAGGGATACATGTTTAATGAAGACATTTAATATATACCGTATTTTTCGGACTATAAGGCGCACTTAAAATCCTTTAATTTTCTCAAAAATCGAAGGTGCGCCTTATATATGGATTTTATGGTAAAATTGGTCTGAAGTCAGTATGTGGTACACGGCGCTCAAAAATCTGTCAAAATGCTTTAGCATGGCTTTTTGTTATTGTGGAAAGCCTTGAATAAATGTTTAACTTATAATATCTTTAATGTTTAATAAAATTTGACTTATCTAAGTTTTGTGCGCCTTATAATCCGGTGCGCCTTATGTATGGAAAAAAAACCAAAAATGGATCATTTTTTGAGGGTGCACCTTATAATCTGGTGCGCCTTATAGTGTGAAAAATACGGTACATAAGAGACACTGGTGCACACTCAAAGATCTTGTCCAACTCGTACATTCTTTAAAAACAACGGGCCTCATGCACGTACAAACACATTTTCTCTTATTTTTGTTAGAATCCTGCATATTCTTATTTTGTAAGTTGATTTGTGGGGATCTTTCCTTATTTTTGCTCTTACTCCAGGTAAGATAAAATTTTATCAGTGGTTGAGAAAACTCTTACCAACTAAGAGAAAAACATCACAAAACAGGAAGGATTTGTTCAATGTATGTAACACAGGAACACAGAAACGCGTAATATGATCTAATTCTAATTGTTTTATGTTTTAGGGGAATTTCAATGATTGATTATTACATTTGTGGTTGAAAAATCTTATTTGTCAATTAAACCTATTTAAGATAGCCTTCAAAGTTTGTTTTGTGTCAGAATCTGGTGTTTCTCCGCATATCAGCACGGACTGGTTTGAAAGGGAAACTTTAGAAATTGCAAAATTTATGCTGTTTCTGCAGTAAAAAAAAAACACACTGTGGATCATGAAGACAGTGACCTCATATTTACAGACTTCACATCAAATGGATTATGCAACGCACAGTGCAGGAGAGTTTGATGTACACATTGCAGTTACATGTGAGGGTTAAAGGGATGAAGTGACGCGTTGCGCTGGATTTTATCCGTCAGAACACGAGGATTCACGTCAGCATGGCTTTCAGGGACAGAATCCGCTGCGCATTTTCTACAGTATGGAGCTCAAAGGTTTGGATTCTGTTGGGTCACCTGTCCTCATCTGTATGACAGTGTACGCTTTTACGCACACTGTGAAAACTGAGCCCGTTTACATGCACGGGAGAACTCCGATCACTATCAGATTTCTGGAGTTATCACATAACGAACTGACCATGTAAACAGCGTAATCTGATAAACGTTATCTGATAACGGCAGTTATCTGATTTTGAGAAATCAAATTACCACACCTGGATTTTCTCCGCTACAGTAGCGCATGTATACCCCGTCATCAGATATCTATCATTCTATCAACCCTCAGCATCCTCCATCTCCTCGACAGAACAAATACAGAATGTTTTGGAAATAACAGGAAGCAACAAGTCTAACATCACAATGTACATATGTACCACAAAAAGAATACGATAATGGACTGGAACATGTAAACCACGGTTTCCCATTATTGCATTTCTGAGGTAAAATCTGATTATTCACCTTATCTGATTACCCCTAGTTATCGGATTTCTGTGGTCATGTAGGTGGACTCAATGACAGAGACAAAAATCTGTGTGAACCTGTTAGACTGAACCGCCTCCTCCTCGGTACGTAATGAATAGTCATTTATATCCTCTGTCATTTCTTTCTCGTGTGTGTGATTTGGTTGAACTGTTGGTCAGTTTAAACTTCCTGTACACCTCAGTTAATTTCCTAGAGCTGTCAGTAGGTTACAAAGGACCGTAGACCCTAATGAACATGTTGTCCATACGCTGAAATTACTGACCCAAAGTCAGCTGTTCGCACATGGCACCACGCCTGCCCTTTTATGGTGTTTAGTGAGTGTCACATATGTTAATTACTAACAATCAGCCACGTGCAGCCCATTGATGATCAAGTTAGAT
>JAQQAE010015674.1:0-11982 GCA_029823295.1 Pseudamia nigra
TTTCCACATCGATATTAATAGCAGCATTGTTTCAAGTAATTCACAGACATGTCGGGAGGTGCTACTAGCTTAGCAGAGCT
Organism: Pseudamia nigra; assembly: GCA_029823295.1. Lineage (NCBI taxonomy): Eukaryota > Metazoa > Chordata > Actinopteri > Kurtiformes > Apogonidae > Pseudamia > Pseudamia nigra. Next base: position 81 of record JAQQAE010015674.1, read on the forward strand.
GCCGCTAATGTTTACTCCCCTCGTACGTTATTCTGCTGCACACTGTACGTTAGAAGTAGTTGTGAGATATAGAGCAGTGGGATGTTTATTACAATTTTGGGAGAGTTTTCTGTGTTTACCTTCGACACGTTTGCTCTCCGGAAAGCGCAGACGCGTGTTTTGTTGTGTGGAGAACCACACGACAAAACTTTCCCTCTCTGCCGTGTGTGTGCGTGTGTGTGTGTGTGTGTGTGTGTGTGTGTGAGAGAGAGAGAGAGAGAGAGGACAGTTTCCGTTTCAGTGTCTCTGCCACATACACATACTGTGGCTTGTTTAACCAATCAGATGGCACCGCGGGCGGAACAATGCTAGAGAGAGAGGGGGGAGGGGGCGGCAGCGTCTGAACCGAAATAAAATGGTTTTGAATTGATTTCTTGATATTGGCCGGTCAGATTTAAAAAAAAAAAACACCAATGCCGATATACAATAAAATTCCAAATATTGGCACTGATAATCGACCGACCTCTACTCTGCAGTACCGATATCCTGTCAAATTTCCTCCAGCATCGATGGCCTGTTTCAGGTCATGTCACAGCGTCTCAGTCAGATTTAAATCCAGGGGGCAAGTACTTTTACACACTGGGCCAGATCGGTTTGGACAGTTTTGACTTGACGCTCCCCTCATGGTTTGTTTTTGTCTCCCACAGGAAGAGGCTTCAGTTCGACAGCCCAGACCAGGACGGACTCGCGCCGGCCCCAAAGGTCCGGGTCCGCTACAGCAGCGAGGCCTCGACCAGGGGGGCGGAGCCAGTGAGGGTAGTGGAGCCCTGTGGCAGGAAGCAGTCATTCTCGCCATACTCAAAGAACTCTGGGTTCCAGTTTGTGCCAAAAGACTCACAGAGCGCCACCCACAACGAGTCTACCTCAAAGAGGAAGCAGAAGACCAAACACATGGACCAGGACCAGAACCGAAAGAGAGGCTGGCCGCTCGTTGGGGGCGGGGCCAGGGCCGGTGCTCAGGAGCAGCGGGATCGAGCACTTGCCATCAGGTTGCAGAGACAGTTCGATCTGGAGAATCAGACCGGGACCAGAACCAGGAGCAGCCTGCGGTCCTGGAGGGCCAATCAGAATCGAAGGAGGCGGGGTCTGAGAAGGTCTCGTCGAATCAACAAGCACTGAGGAGGAGGATCACATATGCAAAGAGACAAACCATAAAGAACTAATGGAGACAAATGATTGGATTTAAAGCTGATCTGATTCAAACGTGACGATTAAATTCATCAGTGTTTAAGCCAGTGCTTCTCAATTATTTTCCATTTACCCCCTTAATCCCCCACGACTATAAATAGTATCATTTGGCTATAAAATTACTATTAGTAACCTCTGCATAACATTGTATCTGTATTAACATTAAAAAACACAAAAACGAAAGAAATATAGTTCAACTTAGTACAAAGAATAACTTTGACATTGTTTTTAATCTGTAACAGAAAAGATTTAAAGTGCACCAATTTGCCTGAATTTTTTTTTTAAAAATCCTTATTTAAACTAAACATTTTTGACCAATTATTGCACCATTTGATACTGAAAGATAAAATAAAATCAATGAATAATAACAAATTCAATTCAGCAACATTGACTCAGGAGCACAATGTATGAAACACTTTAACCTACCCCCCCCCCAATTGGGAGCCCCACTATTTGAGAAGCACTGGTTTAAGCCAACACTCGATTCAGGCTGTAGTCCCTCCTACAGACACCAGAGGGCGCCGTTCAGTCACACTGAGCCTGTGAACATTACGGTAGGACATGGCCACACCCCCTGAAGAGAGATTTAAACACTGCACTATTATATGAAAAGGAATGCATGAAATTAGTTCTAAAAATGATTTATAAAGACACCGGAAGAGGAGACGGAGACGCAGGTGGAGTTTGATGATGGTGGAGGAGGAGGAGGAGGAGGAGCGAGGCAGGCAGAGATGAACTAAACGTAAACAGCAACCTTAATCTAAGAAAGAACTTAACACTGTTTTTGTTAAATTTCTATTTTATGATTTTTTTTTTTGTATGTTTTATGTTTTATCTTTCCTGATTTTTTTTTTTTTTTTTTTTACTGGCTTGTTTTGGCCCGTTTTGCCTCACTTCCAGCATCACCACTTTCAGTAGGCAGTGATCTTTTGCTGAAATAGCGAATCCAAAGAGGTTTAGCCTCTGCCTACTCCTTAAAATGTTTTGAAAATGGGTGAAGCAAATGTCATTCACTTGGTCTAATGCACGACCAGTGTACACTTTCTCACTTTTTTTCTATGAACCCCTGGAGCATTTCGTAGTAGAACAGCAACTCCTTAATCTCTGCTGTTGTCATAACCCCCCGCCCAGCAGGGGGGTTCTGAGTGGTTAATGAGCAGGGGTTTAATCTCGCAGTCCCCGCTTGCATTGCAAAGTAACACCAGGGTTAATCCGTCTTTCATCGGTTTATGACCCGGCAGTTTCTTTTCCCTCCGCCGTGATAAAAGTCCTCCATGGCATCTTCCAGAACAGTCCTGTCTCGTCACAATTAAGCACTTGTTGAGGAAGGTATCCTTCCTCAATCACAAGCTCTTGGAAGCGCTTAAACTCTTCGGCAGCTTTCCGATCAGAACTCGCCACCTCCGCATTCCTGACCACCAGATGAATTCCCGTGCGTCTCCTGAACCAGTCGAACCGTGGCTGGCTTTGAAGTCTTCCACAAGTGGTTCTGTGGAACTGCCGCCGCTCTCGGACTTTTCCTGTTTCAGGTCCTGATAGATTACATGAGCCTTTTCACAAATGATTGTTTCAGTGATGGTGCCTCAAGCGATTTCCTTCTCCTTGATCCAAGTCATCATGGAGACGTGATGGCTTCTTTCTGCTTCAGTATTGTACAGATGGGAGAAGCGCTGCGGTTGTATTCCTTTGCCAGGTCGGTCACTCGAGCGCCACGAGAATGTTTTTGTACTATATGATCTCGCGTTTCACATGCATCAACATTGCAATACGGGGTTTCTTGTCCCCACTACCATCCTTCTTAGCCATGATGGAAAAACACAAAATGAAGCCATATTTTAGGTGCAAAAAGGCAAATACTGTACACAGTGCGAAGTTCGCGACATTTGCACTCCGGCGCGTGCTGTCACATCGCGATATCTTTTTCATGACACGGTTTTATGCGGATACCGGGATGCATTTTTGGCCAAAATATGTTTCGTACAGCGAATATTTCATAGGGGGAAGCGTTCGTACAGCGAGATACCACTGTAGTGACACAACAACAGGGGTGAAACGTGTCCTCAGACTGTGTCATGTATGTGAACATGTACATGTCATGTCTGACCGAATACTGCTGTCCACACTGACGAGACGCTCCTGATTCGTCCGTACGTAGCACGTCTACTGTGTTTTATTGTGAGTGGGGCTGCACATATGAAGTCTTAAGGCCTATTTATGGACTACGCTAAGTGCATCATCCATCATCTTCCTCTTGTCCTGGTCAGGGTCTCGGGAGCAACACCCTGAACAGAGAAGCCTAGACTTCCGTCTCCCCAGCCCCCTCCTCTATCTCCTCTGGGGGGACCGCCAGGTGGTACCAGGCCGGCCAAGAGACATATTCTCTCTGGCGTGTCCTAGGTCTGCCTCAGGGCCTCCTCCCAGTTGGTGCTAGTTTTGGTAACCAAGGATTGGACCACCCAGGCCACCCGAACCACACAGCACCCCGGACCCTTTTGACCCTTCCTGCAGGTGGTGGGCCCACAGGAAGCCTGTTTAATCAATAAACAGTTTAATTTTGAAACTCAATCAATCTTTATTTGTATAGCGCCAATCATAATCGCTGACTATCTCTGATGAAAATGATCAGATCAATACATGTCATTGATAATAAAAGCCTGCATCAGATCAGCTTTAAATTCATCACATCTCTGAATAATTTGTCTGGTTTTCATCGGAAGGTTTGAATGTTTCACCAGCAGAACAGATCATGTGATCGATTATTGATCGGTTTGAACAGTTTGATCTTCCCAAGTCCTTCCAGTTGCAGCAGAGGACGCTGGGAGATTTGGACCGGACTTGACGTCTTCCACACGCCCCAGAGGATCATGGGTAGTGTCCAGGAGCAAATTTAATTTAATGTACTCAGTTTAATTTAAATAAATTACTTTTTCTGTTGGTTCACGTTCCAGCATCGAGTCTGAATCTGGAATTTTTTTCCTGGTTTGATCCTTTTTCTTGAACTGTAAATATTAATAAAGTTACATGTGTTCATTATTTTCTACATCACTGACACAAAGTTAATTTCGTGAAGCAAGTCATACACCTGATGGAAAAATGATCAAAACTGAACAAAACAATCAAGAATTTAACTAAACTTGTTCTTAGTGACTTGCGTGGTTTAAAAAGGTCACATAAAAACTAGAAACTGTTCAATCTGTGAAGAGATGGTGTGAGACTGATGAGTCAATAGTTGAACTTGCTGGAAAAGTGCAAGTGTTAATAGAGTAGTAGGTAAAGGATCAAAGCAGTTGTTGCCATGGTAACCACACATTCCGTTAGAGTTCTCCATTCATTTTCTGAGAGAAAAAGTGTCCAAAAAAGCTCAATATTTTAAAAGTGGTCAGAATTATGAAAAGCAAAAGCAGAGATGTCCTGAATAAGATGAACAATGTGACGTTTGAATGAAAAAATGTAGTAGTAACTCGACAAAAAACGCACAGTGGTGGGATTGATGAATGATTCAGCAATCCCACGCAATCTCTTCACAGATTGCACATTTTCTAGTTAATGTGTGGGAGTAAAAACAGAATATCCTGCTCTAGAGTTTTTCACATCAGTACAACACTATGGAAAAGACATTTTAACATTTGTTTGTAATTAAATAAATTTAATTCACTTTGAAATGAACAGATTATAAGTTACAAATAAATTCCTAAAATTGAAACAAGGGTTTAAACAATATAATTTATATATGGAAAGCAGCTGAAATGGTAATAGTTTGAATATTACACGTTGATAAAATGAAACTAAGCAATTCGAGAAAATCATGATACCTTTTTTTATTATTTATTGACTATTTTACTGATCATTGTATCATTTTGTTAAGATTAACGCGAAAGACAAAGATCGCGTTCAAGCTCAATCGTGATGACGTCAGACGCAGTCTGCCTTTCAGTTTTCCGTCAGAGCCAATCAGCGTCGTCCAGGTCACAGGTTCCGCAACATGGCCGCCGCTCGCAACGGGAAGAGTGGACTCCTGGAGAAAGTAAGAGTTTTACTTTAGTCCAGTCCGTTAAAGCTGCGTCCGCGGGTCAGGGTGAGGGAGGCCGGTGCTCGGGACTCGGCCCGCGGTCACCCCGCCGGTTCTACTCCGGTAGGGCCCGGTTCTGCCCCGTGTGCACCGAGCTGCGCTATGCTAAGCTAACAGCTGCTAAACACCGCTAATTTATTAATAAAATTATATCTACATGAATAAAACGCATTGCAATCATATTTAAATGAATGAAACGCATTAAAATCATATTTAAATGAATACGGAACACGGCGCAGAGACTGAAACGATGACGAATAAAATCATATTTAACCGAATAACGAGCTGTAGAGTTTTAATCTGTTCGTAAAGTGAGTTTAATGAGTCTGAATGTGTTCAGTTAAAAACAGCACGTTTTACGGTTTAACGGTCAATTACGCGTGTAAAGTCATTAATGTGACAATAACTTAATGTGCGTGGTTTTTAAAATGTGACATATGTTCAAGAGCGCTTTTAAATCTGCAATAAATGTAATGAATATGTCAAACCGAACAATATGTAACACTGTCCTATTAAAAGTTTAATTTAAACCGTAAAGATATTAAAGGTGTGATATGAACCTTAAAGATTTTAAAAGTTTAACATGAACCTTAAAGATATTAAGGGTTTAATAAACACCTTAAAGATACAGTATTGAAGGTTTAACATAAGCCTTAACGGTTTAATATGAACCTTAAAGATATTAAAGGTTTAATATATGGTTCATCTTAAAGATATTAAAGGTTCAATAGGAATCTCAAGGATATTAAAGGTTGAATATGAACCTTAAAGATTTAAGAAGTTTAACATGAACCTTAAAGATCTTAAAGGTTTTCATGAAATGTGTCTGTAGTCCCAGAACTCTTATAAACCAGCTTTTAGTTTGTGTCAGTGATGTTAATGCCACAACTTTAACAAGTAGGACGGTGATGTGGTGGAAGTGCTGGGCCTGTAACCCACAGGTCCACGGTTTGAATCCATCCTCCACCAAATGTTTTCTTCATTTCCACACTCAGCCCATGAGGTGTCCACGGGTTCGGGTTAGGATTAGGCAGGGACGTGTCCAGCAGACTGTAATATGTCACCGGTATAATCTTTAAAAAGACAAACTCTGAACTATTTGGCGTATTACCGCCATCTACAGGATCAAGTGATATTGCCACTCGGTACACCTCTGTACCGTACTGAAAAACACCAGTACATGTACATTACACCTCTAGTAACCACAGTCCATCGTTAGTTTTACAGGTCAGTCATGTCAGCTCGACTCTGTACTGATTATTTGTATTGATTATTTTCTATCAATGTGTTTCAGTGGAGGATCGATGAGAAACCAGTGAAGATTGATAAGTGGGATGGAGCCGCTGTGAAAAACTCTCTGGATGATGCCGCTAAGAAGGTCAGTTAACACCCGACGTCTCCTCTGACTCCTCCCCCCACCTCCTCTAACCCCGCCCCCATGTTGTCGGCAGGTGATCCTGGAGAAGTTCGGATACGTGGAGAACTTCCAGCTGGTGGACGGTCGCCTCCTGATCTGCACCGTGTCCTGCCTGTTTGCCATGTTGGCCCTGGTCTGGGATTACCTGCACCCGTTTCCAGAGTCCAGGCCCGTCCTGGCCTGCTGCGTCATCTCATATCCTTTTATTGATCACCGGTTATCGATTACTAGCTATCCGTCAGTGATTAACACTCACAATCCACGATGAGGTGTTCCATTCCCTGACTCCGCCCCCTCACGTACTTCATCATGATGGGAGTGTTGACTCTATACACGTCCTACAAAGAGAAGAACATCTTCCTGGTGGCTCTGCAGAAAGATCCGGCTGGGATGGACCCGGATCACATGTGGCAGCTGTCATCTTCACTGAAACGGTGAGTACAAGTTCACCAACGTGCGTATAAGTACACAGAGCTGCCAAGAACTTAAGTTCATAGTTTCTGTATAAAGTTCTAAATGTATTTTTTGAGCATTTTTGCCTTCATTTGACAGTTGGAGAGTCGGTGGGTGGGTGGGAGAGTGGGTGGGTGGGAAGGAACATGCAGCCAGGGATCGGAGCGGCCACCGTGCGACCAGTCGTTCTACCACGTGAACCACTGAGGCACCAGACTCTCTGAATAAATGTGGCCTAGACGTGATGAGTCGATCAGGAGCCTGGTCACGTGATGCAGTAGTTTTACATGTATGTTGTATGTTTCACACCGTCGTCCTGTAGGTTTGACGACCAGTACACGCTGCGTGTGTCCTTCACCGACGGGACGTCCAAGTCGTCCAGAGAAACCGAGGTCACCAAGTCTGTGTCGTTCTTCTTTGACGACAACGGAACGCTGGTCATGGATCAGTTTGAGAAGTGTGTGTCCAGACTGCACGACATGCTGAGCACCGAGAAGAAAACCAAATGATCCCACGCAGAGAGGGACGCCTGAACACATCATCCCAAAGGAGACGCCTGAACGCATCATCCCAAGAGACACCTGAATGCGTCGCTTCAGAAACTCACCAGTACCACCCACGCAGAGAGGGACACCTGAAGGCATCACAGAAAATCGGACCAGTAACACGTCCCCAGCGTGGGACACTGAATGCATCATCCCATCATGGCTCGTTACAGTGTTGATGATTTATTTCCCATCATCCCTCTATTTTTTCGAGATCACTTAAAATCAAAAGTTGTCGTTGAGAAATGAATCCTGTTCTTTTTGTTTTTTGTTTTCATGGTGAACGGTTTAAAAGGTGTGACACAATTCAGTTTTTTATACATGTTTTGTTAATTTATTGCCTATTTCTTTTTTTAACTCGTGATCTTTGTTTCTTAGAATAAAATGACCAAAAATTCAAACATGATTTGTTTCAGTTTTTTGTCCCGTTTCCTTTTTTGTTCATTTGCATGAATATATTCAGATTTTTTTTATTTTATTTTATTTTATAGTTTTCATAAAAAGCTTCAGGATTCAAGTTGTTTTTTATTATATTGAATTGTTTAGTAAACATTATTGTCAGGCTGAAATGAATTAAATGAAATGTCGACTGAGATGATTTGGATCCGGAGTCAACGCCTTAAAAAAAAAAATAAACAAATGTCGGTGTTTGTTAAAAATCTGAATAAACGTGGATCCTGTTACAAACAAAATGAAGAGTCTGAGCCTGTTTGAGTCAAATGAAACTGAGTTTTTAAAATTTTGTCATAAAATATTTTAGTTATGACTTGTTTCCAAAAACTGATGGAAGTAACAAAAAAGATTAAATAAGAAAATTAATCCAACAAAATGGACAAAAGCAAGATTGTGAGGTGAAGCTGCATATTTTGCTTTTTAAGTCCTGGTCTCCATGGCAACAACAGGAGAGGCTCATGGGTAATGTAGTTCTTAGAGGCAGTGAATCTTAATTGTGATGAAGATGACAGAAAACCACCACCGCCCACACACACACACACACACACCTCCATGACGAGCATCATAGGGTTTTTTCTTTGTTGTAGGTTGTAGTTTCATCCAGCAGGAGGCGTTATATCATTTAACATCAATGACATGTCTCATATTTTATCGTCATTAAATAAATGGACTTTATTCATTTTCATTTAATGACAAAGATCTGGTTAAAGTCACATTAAATATAAAACATGACTCAAAATAAATAAGATCATAAGAACAAAAATGACCAAGAAAATCAATTAAATGTATAAAAAAAAGACTAACTATGAAGAATGAATTAAATATTTAACAAAATGAAGAGACATCTCTGATTATTTTCTCAGTTTGTGGATTTTTTATTCATAGATTTTATTTTATTGAGTTTCATGATGATTCTGTTCATTCACAGGGATCTGTTTTTACATTTTCATTTATTTATTTTATTTTTATCACTGTATTTTATTATTAATATTATTTTCTTCACCTGTTTGATGTTTCCTTCACTTTGTGTATTTTTTGTTCATTTTTCTTATTATTTGATCAATTTTCTGCATTATTTGGTTTCATTTTTTGGCATTGATATATTTTTTTTTCATTTTGGTTTTACATCAGTGTTTTTACATTTAATTCTGTTGTTTTTTGTTCAATATTTGGTTCAGTTTTGTTCATTTTTTTGTTCATTTAGTTTCATTTTGTTTGTTTTATTATTTTTTTTTCTCTCTATTCTTCTTTTTGTTCAGATTTTGTTTTATATTCATCTTCACATTTAACCAGATCGATGCAGCTCTATGATTGGTTGATCAGTCTATTCCGCTCTGTGATTGGTCGATCCATCTGTTCCTCTCCGTGATTAATCGATTCGTCTGTTCCAATCCGTGATTAATCATCAGTCTGCTCCTCTCCGTGATTGGCTGATCTGTTTACCCAGCCTGTGGCAGGGGAAGGGGGTGGGGCCTGGTCTGTGAGTGGGCGTGGCCTGTCATCCCCTCCTGTCTGTCCCTCAGAGAGGATCAGAGTGCACAGATCCGACGTCATGGCGTTTCTGATGGCCGCCTGGTCAGTCCACAACGCCACCGTCACCAACTCCATCATTCTGGTGAGTACCGGGAACACCGGGAACACCGGGAACACCGGGAACACTGGGATTATCTTGTTATTTGTGGATGATTTGGTTCATTTTCCTTTATTCATTTTCTTAATTTTTTTTGTTCGCACCATTGCTTATTCTTTCATCTTGTGTGTTTTTTTTGTTCATTTTTTATCTTCTGGATTAGTTTGCTGATTTTGTGGATTATTTAATTCTTTTTTTTTTTTTTTACATTTTTAAATCATTTTTCTTCATTTTCATTCATTTCTTTGATTTAATCGTGTAGTAAAAGTAATTCTTAATTTTTTGTCATGTTTCTATTTTTCATCCTGTTTCTAGTTTATATTTTATTTATTTTCATCACTTTTAATCTAGTTTGATCTTATTTGTATAATTTCAATCTTTTGAAATCTAACTTTATTTAAAAAAATGTCATCTTCTATTTATATCAGTTCTTTTTTGTCCAGTTTAATAACTGTCAGTTGTTTCACATTTTAGAATTCTTAAAAAGTGACCAGTTCCATAAAAGTTGGTTCATGGTCATGTCTCCAACTGGCGTCATTTTCAAAGTACAATGTTTCCGAGTGTGACCTGTCCTTTGTTGTATTTTACATCTTATCATGCTCCCAACATGTTCAATAGGTGACAAGTCAGTCAGCAGAGACTCATGGGTAATGTAATACTTAGAGGTGGTGACTAAGTCTAAAGTTGATGAAAGAAACCAGAAGTACAGTGGAGCGAGTATAGATCCCTGAGAGACTCCACATAAATCAAATATGCAGGTTACCCAAGTCATGTCCACCCCATACCATCACAGATGCTGGTAACAAACCCCTCACACCTTTGCTCCAGATAGACCCCGCCCCTTTCGGATGCTCTGTTTATACCCAGTCATGTGACTAACCTATACACCCTCATCCTCGTTAAGATCACATGACCCACCAGGTGGGATTTTAGGTGCTTTATTACTTTCACAGGTGTTTTCTGTCACTGACTCATCTTTTACGAAACGTGTCATTGGCACGTAATTAATTCTGTCTTCATAACTCGATGTGTCCCTGGATGTGTGTCCCCAGAACTCCAACGGGCCCCCAGACCTGATGTTGGACCCCCGGACAGTGTGTGTTTGTCTGGAAGAGGTGGTCCAGCAGCAGAAGAATCAGAAGGACCAGAACCGGCAGAACCTGCGGAGGCCGGATCAGAACCTAACAGAGGCCCAGAGGTTCTCCTCGTTACCGCGACGACCTGCTGTCAACATCCGGTTCAGAGATGTGTCCTACTGCGTCCGTGAGGGCCCCTGGTGGAGGAAGAAAGGTACTGACCCTAACCACTACCCAAACCAGCATTGTGACCTTTAACCTTTGCACCGGGGATCCACCTTTATCTAAAGAAACATTTTAAAGACTAGAGCTGCAGAAAATATTTAAACCTTTTACATATCCATCCATCATCTTCATCTTATCCTGGTCAGGGTGTCGGGGGGGCAGCAGAGCAGCCCAGACTTCTCTCTCCCCAGCCCTCTTCTCCAGCTCCTCTGGGGGGACCCCCAGGTGTTCCCAGGCCAGCTGAAAGGCACAGTCCCTCCAGAATGTCCTGGGTCTGCCCCAGGGCCTCCTCCCAGATGGAGGTAGTTTCTGCAGGTGGGGGGCCCACAGGAAGACCGTTTATATATCACAAGGGATATGATGAATGTTAAGAGCAGTTTATTATTTCATTCTTTTCTGTTCATTTTGTTCATTACTTTATGTATTTTTTTAATTAGTGGGATTGCTGAGTCATTCATCAATCCCACTATTGTTGTCTTCAGTCTTAAATATTCTTCTTCCACTTCCCTATGTTTTTTTGTTGTGTAACTGCTCCTACATTTTTTGTCCCATTCAAACCATTCAAGCTTCACATTCTTCATCTTATTCAGACATCTCAGTTGTTGCATTTCATAACTCTTAACCTTTATCATTTTAAAAGGATTAAGCTTTGTTGACAAAATTTTTCCCATAAAATACAATGGAGAATTTTTACAAAATCCTTCAAATCTGTTCAACTTTAAGCTTATGCAATGTCAGCAGACTTCAACTCTTCAACTCATTTAGATTTTAAAAAACAATTACATTTTTTTGGATTTATTAACACTA
>JAQQAE010015675.1:0-11980 GCA_029823295.1 Pseudamia nigra
CGGGACTTGACTGGAATTAGTCCATATATAAGGCGCACCGGATTATAAGGCACAGTGTCATATTTGGACAAAATTGACGGCGTTTAGGTGCGCCTTATAGTACGGAAATTACGGTAGATAAGTTTCTCACTTCTTCCTATGCCCTTTTCAAACTTTAAAGAGACTGGTTTTTGTTCATGATTTGTATTTTCCTTTTGTTTTTAAATTTTAGTTTGAATAAATGAAAAAAAAATGTTGCTGGCATTTATACTCCACTGTGCATTTATGTTGGCAAGGATGTACACAATACATCTGCTAGCGGACAGTATCGAGTTCAGACTGTCCTCAAATGTGGGGTTACATTAGATTTCTCTCTGAAAATACTAGGCGAGAATTTTTTTTTGTCATGAGTCATCATGCTCTCAAACAGTTTATTTGGACCTTCTAATAAGTGATCTGGTCCATCTTTAACTTTTTGCTCCGTTATTAAGATATTACGGCAAATAATCCGACAAATGACTGCTGTGCTGGGGTTTGATGACATGTTTGTATGGTCACTAGTGTCACTGGTGGAGTCGTACTGAGTTGGACCTTCATATTTTCTATTTATTCAATATGTTCATAGCTTTGCCTGAGATATACTCGACTGCAGTTGTGGGTAAGTGTTTACACTAACAACACTGTAATATAACTTTGTTTAACACTGCTTGGTGAAGTTTTAGCACATTTGTAGGCTAGCTAGCTTTCCCTACACTCCGCTGGCACCGCCACTGTACGTCCAAATATGGTCACATCTTGTTTTTCCTTCAAGATGTCGTTGAAGATGACAACAATATATACAGTCTATGGTACAGACTGTCCTCAAAAAGTTGAGCCATTTGTGTTAATCTTTCGTGTTTATGTTGTGTTCTGTTCTTCTTCTATTCTTCCGCCACATGAGTTGCACTGTGCTAGAGCGCCCCCATAATTTCCGGTGGCACTGCACCATTTTCTACGTTGAGGACTGATCCATCAGCCCCTCAAAAATGTACCAAACTTGTAATGTAATGCACGCTGAGACCGGAGGGAACGCCCTGTCTGCCTGAGTATGTGGACTTGGCATAGAGTATAAATGGGCCTTTCACCTGGAGCACATGGCATTCAAGATTTCCAAAGAGAGTTTCAAATTTTGAGTTGTCAGACCACAAGATAGTTTTCCGCTACAGTTAAGCCAGCTGCACATTGAGAATCACGACTGATCCCAACCCAACTCTATGAGTCTGGTCATCTAGTGCACTCGATTGAATGTACCTTGCACACAGCTGCAGGTTTCCACCATGACTCACGCCTGGTAACTGGTGCTATCTAATGACAGTAAACATCTATTGCCAAGACTGAGTCCTGGTTATTCAACATGTTGAATTGGCACAATTTCTGTCAGGACGTCCTCAAGGCTGAAAAATCTGGGTTGGGAACCACCATACATGAAGCAGATTTCCAGTTGGATTGGGACAAGCTGAGTCACATTTCTCTATGTGCGGCTGGATATAAAGAGAGGGCATCAGCCTTCCAGAATCTGGTTCATGTAGGGTTTCCTCTTTGCATAACAAGTGTTTACATCTTGTGTGGGTGCAGGAAAAATCAATGTTTTTTAGAAATGTTTTTAATTCTATACAGTGATGTCCATGACAGAAAAAATGTCTCCTTCAATGAAGTGCTGTCTTTTCCAGTCTTTTCTTGCCACTGACCCAACTTTTTCAAAATATGTTGCTCGAATCAAATTCAAGCATATAATAAAAAAAAATTATAATTCAGCAATGAGCTTCAGCACTTGATATGTTGTCTATTTTCCTTCTACTAATTTCAATGAAATAACAACTTACGGTCTGACATTTCTACATTGTCAGATTTAGGCATAAAAAATAATCTGTTACAGTTAGTAAAACCAACACTATATAAGTACCCCAGGCATTGAAAACAGACACCTGATATTCATAACCAAAGCAGTCCTAGGGGTATAGTATGCATGCAAATGTAAAAAATGTGGTATATCCCCTAAAAAGAGCTCAGCAAAAGAGGCCTTCTCTGCACATTTTCAATTATTTTAACCTCAACTAACAGGCTGGAAATACATGGTTTTTGATAGGACATGTCGGGGACAAAAACTGCAATCTGAAATGCAACTAAAGTGTAGTATAACGGTGCATTTTTACACAGTATTTACAAGTCAGTTGACTTAATAAAGCTGTGGGTATCTAAATATATGCCATGATACTGGTCACAGTTCCGTTCATTCTCTCTAGTTATCACATTACCTCTCATCTTAAACATGAGGGCTAATGTGTATTTAATTTGATGATATGGCACAGAAAAACATGAGAAACTGCTTAGGATGCACATGAACTGTCGAATCAATAGCCATGCTCTAAAAATGAAGATGCACAGGGGGTTAATTATAATAAAGTCTATTAATCAATTCATCTCAGTGGCATCTGCCGTTGGTAATTTGCCCTAAATGCATTTAAAATTCTCACCAAAATGGTTCAATTAGTGCGACGGCAAGAGTGAATTATTAGATTTAATTAGGGTACTTCTGGGTTGTTGCCAGTTTGTAAAACTATAGCGGTGTCACTACAGTCCTACTGAGCCTTAAGGGAAGCAAAACAGGTGAGAAGTGCTAAAGGGTTATGGGCGAAACAAAAAAAGCACGGCAGAGTTGCTGGTGTTTTGCTTTCTGCACACGAGCGTGGGGGGCATTGCTGCCAGATGGGAAGCTGGAGTTGATGCTCTGTTTGGGGCACACGGAGCCATTTGGCACAGGTCCAAATGGGCAATTTCACAGTGGAGGAAAAAATATATTTAAAAAAAACCTCTCACAAACAAACCAAACATTAAGCAAAGGAAGATGTGAAACTGGATCTGGAAATTGTTTTCACACACGGAACCTCATCAGCTCTGAGACGCTTATAATGGTCATTATTGCCGCTGAACAACATGGGGGCAATTAACAGAGTGTAGTGAGGCATGTTATTTGTGTGTACCTGGTTCATGTGGCTCCACATACATGTGTTGTGTGCATTGGGCTGTCACCATCAGGAAATTTAACAATTAGCTGTCAAACACATAATTATGATTAAGAGCTCAGGTTATTTTCTGTTCAGTTTATGCTTGACATCACAGGTTTGTTCAATTCTAGGGTTCTTTTTCGTTCACTGCATTATTTTCTTGATGTGTTCTTGACGCTTTATTCATCTTTTCTTACTTTTTGTTCATTATGTGAATTAATTTATTGATTTTTTAAAAATCTTCTTCTTAACTTATAAAGCCCTAAACAATAAGGCACCATCCTATATCAAAGATCTTATTGTTCCTACAAACCAATCAGAACTCTTTGCTGTCAGAGTGCAGGCCTACTTGTGGTTCCTAGAATCTCTAAAACTAGACTGGGAGGCAGAGCCTCCAGTTACCAAGCTCCTCTCCTGTGGAATCAACTTCCAGTGTGGGTCAGGGATGCAGACACACTCTGTACCTTTAAAACTAAGCTTAAGACTTTCCTTTTTGACAAAGTGTATAGTTAAGTCTAGGTCGGGCAAACCCTCAATCTTCCCTTAGCTCTGCTGCATAGTCCTCAGATGCTGGGGGACCGTGATGCACTGAGCTTCGCTCTCTACCTCTTTCTTTATCTCCTTCTTTAACTCTTCCCCTACCTCTCTCTAAATCTCTTCCCTTCCTCTCTCTCTTGCACCATCTCCCTCTCTCCGACATCTTCTCTCTCCATCTTCCTTTTCTCTCTCCATCTCACACCTTCTCTCTAGTCACCTCTCTTTCTCTGCCCCCCCGTCATTTTTTTTTTTTAATTTTTGCAATACTGTGATACTAACTTGTGTCTTTTCTGTAGTTTTGTGCTTCCCACCTTTGCCCCAGGTCTCTATGTCTCCGTTCTAGGTCTCTTGATGTCCTTGCTGTGTGTTTGCTGGTTCTGGACCGGTCCAGTGTCTGTGTAGTTTGTTGCTCTATATCTATTCTTATCTTTTGTCTATCCTCTGTCCACTAACCCCAGCTGATCGAGGCAGATGGCCGCCTACCCTGAGCTGCTGATTCTGCTGGAGGTTTCTCTGTTTTGTTAAAGGAAGTTTTTTCTCCCTCCTGTTGTCCTTGTCTTGCTCTCAGTGGTTCTGTCTGGTTTACTCTCTGTATAGTCTGAGGTCTCGGCCTTGAATTGTGAAGCACCTAAAGATAATTGTCAATTATAATTGGTGCTGTACAAATGAAGTTGAATTGAATTGAAATTCATTTTGTCACTTTTTCCCTACTTTTTTGCTCATTTTGCACTAAATTGCTTCATTTTGTTCATTCTTTCTCTTTATAATTTTGTTCATTTTTCTTCTCATTTGGTTGCTTATTTTGTTCATTTTATCTTTGTAGCTGCACACAAGGTAGTCTGATTAATCAGATTCTGGTTGGAGAAACTGAAAAAATGTCTAAATATGAAGAAAAATGTAAGTGATCGTATAAAATTGCAAGCTTGTACAGAATTCATGGGGATTTGGTGAATTTGCATAAATTCCTCTCATATCTCATGAAGAAAAATAGCTTTTTATTGGCATTGCACATTGGAATTTCCATGCAAAAATGTGCTTCTGTTTGCCTTTAAGGTTTTTAAACAGAAACTGCACTGTGCTGCAGCCATGTAGGTTAAGGCATGTCAAGATGAAATCATTAAAAAGCTTGAATCAGTTAAAACTGAAACTGTGGGAAATAATGGTACATCTCTTTAGCCCTTTTGATACAACTATGCAAGATAACTGCAATAAGATGATTATATAATGATCATGACATGTCTATGTGCAAGTGTCTTGTAATAATTTTAGCCTGAAAAGCGGACACCAGAGCATCTCCAGTTGAATGCAAACAAGTTAATACCCAAGGCGTTTCTGTAACAAATGACTTTATATACGAGCTACTATAATGAGTCCACAGCTGTATGTGTAGCAGCCAAATTGGATTTAATGCTTTCTCTGACCTCCCACTGTGAGCTGAATCCATACAGGGATAAAGCAGCACTGAAGCTGTTGTTTAATGCATTGTATGCAAGGAGAAAAGCTGAATATATCTTCAACTCATGAGCGCCAGTACCGTCCAGATGTCGAATACGACTCTGAGATGAATGACATATAGTTCATTATGCACGAATTACAGGATAAGCCTGTGTGCGTGCTAGCTTTGCTGTCAATGTTAAAGGAGCTGGCCTAATTATGAGACAAACTTTAAAATGGATGGAATCACAAGAAGCAGCACTGATCCATATGCATGGCTGGATCTGGTTTAATTGTGGCACTGGGGCACACTTGGATCAGATAGTATGGACAAAAGGCTAGACATACCCACACTGAGTAGCTGCTAAAGAAAGGGAGGGGGTTGTGGAGTGATAGGCAGCCAGGCAGGGGGCCGATGCAGGGATTGAATCACAGCGGTAAACCAGAAGTAATTTCTGCCTCTGAGGACCAACAAAGTCTCCCAAAGTTTTTTGAAAATAACAGAAATTCTGAGATGTAGATTATGCATTGTGGACATAAATAATGCACTGAATACTTCCCTGCACGCTGAGAGGATTTCTGAAGGCTTTCGCCAGGGTGCTGTTCCAGGAACATGACAAAAAAGTTATGTTTAAGATAGAGAACAAATTGGGTTGCTTCAAACAGCACCATGGCTTCATTCTTAAACTCACAAAGGATCATGTACAGTTTTCACCAAGTGGGGAAGGAAATACCTCAGAGTACACTTTATGAGCAGTTTCCTGTCAAGGAAGGAGATAACAACACCAAGCCCAGTCAATAAAGCAGACATTTCTGACTTTGTTTGTTGATGGGTCTTTCAGTCCTACAGGTACCTGAAGGAACAATTTTCTTATTGTTGTTCATTAGGACACTACCAGAATCAACAGACACATACGTATCATCATAAGTCCTGATAGAAAAAGAAGAGCAGACACAAGAGTGACAGGTGTTGCAGCATGTAGCACTTAAAATGACAAGCTTTTGAAAATGGATCGTGTTTCACCTACCTTGTGCTCAAATTTGAACAAAACTGCCCAGTATATGGACAACACAATAATATATGCTATCCAACAGTTCAATTTTTTTATTTGTACATATGTTTGTATAGCGCCAATCATAATTGCTGATTATCACTAGGCGCTTCACCATTTGAGGCTGAGACCTCATGACTATACAGACTGACAGACAACCATTTGCATTCACAACTATGGACAATTTAGAGTAGCCAATTCACCTGGTATATGTTTTGGGAGGAAGCCAGAGAGAACCCACACAGACACAGGGAGAACATGCAAACTCCACACAGAAAGACACCACGGCCCAGCGTTGGGCTTGAACTGCATGATAAAAAAGTTTTTACAGTTTAGCTGTAATGACAACTTCTGGTTAGTGAATCTGTGACCTTTGGTGAGTTGTCTGAATGCAGGACTTCACTGTTTTATGTCCTCATCTTGCTTTTTCTTTCAGTCCACAGAGGAGACAGAAAGTTACCAGAAACTGATTCCTGTCCACCCAGAATCTTTTAAATGTTCAAAGGGATAGGAATTGGAACTAACAAGGCCTTAAGTTGTGTTCATCATGTTGTAGTTCCCAAATGACCCTGAATAAGAAGAGTACCATATTTTGTATGATATGTATGATATGTTGCTCTGGTATGTCAGTTGCACGAGCCAAAAAATGCATAATGAAGAAGAAAAAAATGTGTATTCGTCGCTCTGCAGAACAGGTCGCATTTGTTCGGGGAACACACGTCAAACGCGTGGCGCGCCAGAAGGGAGAGCTCGTGGCTCATCTCCTCTAGCGGCTGTCAGTGTGACAAACACCCTATAGTCGAATTTATTCAAAATACAAGTCGCTACGATGTATTTGTCGCTCCCCTCGCCAGACTATGCAAAAAACCGTGACTTTTAAACTGGAAAATACGGTAGTAGCTTTGTTCATGGTTGCATCGTGCTCATAGACTGTATGTAAAAAGGGACGTGAATGCTCTGTGATGTCACCCGAAAGTTTCAGAACTGTTTAGAAGCTCAAAAAGCGTCTTTGACCACTCTGATCCAAAAATTAACTTACATGTGGATCAGGAGAACTGAGGTGGTTTGAAAAAATGGTCACAACCTGTGGACTAGATACACCTGTCAATCAAAGAGTATCTATCCATACTGTGCATCATTCTCTGTATCATCTAATCCAGGGAACGGCTATCTTACTATCTTAAAGAGCCATTTTTCGGACTAGAGCCACAGAAAATATTCAAATCCTCATGTACCATGTAAAGCCTTATGTTTAAGCTGACAACATGTTAACACCAATTTGTTATTATTTCATTCTTTTTTGTTCATTATTTTATTCATTTTTATCATTTTTTAAAATAAATTTCTTAATTTTGTTGATTTGTTTAACATTTTGTCCTTTATATCTTTCATTATATTTGCTTGATTCTGTTTATTTTTCCACATTTTTGTTCATTTTGCAGATTATTTGGTTCAGAGGCTGTTCATATTGAAAAAATGTATTCATTTTTGTAAAATTTGGTTCATCTCATTATATATTATTTTATTTTCTTGTTCATATCAGTTATATGCACTATTAAGTTAATTTCCTTGAATATTTTACATCTTTTGATCAATTTATATGTCATATTGTTTCATCTCATTCATTTTCTTAATAATTTTGTAGATTATTTGCATGTTGTTAATTTTTGTTTGTCATGGAGTTGTTTTTTTCTTTTTGTTAACTTATTGCTTATTTTGATGTATTATGATTTATATACTGGAGGGGGTCAAATAGCCATATGTGGCCCTGAAGCTGCAGGTTGCAGCTTGCTGATATAAACACATAAGTTATGTTAAAATTCACCCCCTGTGTAGTGTTCACAGAGGTGTAAATAAACATGTTCTTTGTAAAGGGTGTAAACCTGTTACTGTTCTTATGTTGGCCATTTTACCATTGGACTCAATGGAAATGGGCTCACTTTAGGAGCCAGCCACTAGTGGATATTGATGGTACTACATTGAGGTGTCTCAGTGGCACAGTGGTGCCTTGTAGCAAGAAAGTTCTGAGTTCAAATCCTGGTGTTGGCACAAAGCCTTTCTCTTTGGAGTTGCACGTTCTTCCCATGTCCTCCAAGGCTTCCCACTTTTCCCCAACATTAAACAAGCATCTACATTAAGTTGCCTGTGTGTGTGTGTGTCGCACACTTGGCCCTGCTACATTTATTTCTTTGTCCATCACCCTGACCTACTTTTCTCTAGCCCCAACCCTTCATTACGTACCTTAATTCTCACTCAAGCCAACAAGTGCAAAGTAAAAGAAATGGTTACAAATGGAATTGAAACCACAGCGACCGTGCAGATGTGTCCACACTGAAATGGAAACATGACCCCAACTCCGGTTGTGGTCTTAGAAATGCATTAGTAATGCTGCAAACAGTTGTAACTGATGGTCATGTGAGTTGGTGGACTTATTGAGTGACATACTAAATCCAAAAGAGTGCTATATTATTGTCAATGTGATTTTAAACATGGGAATAGAGTGTATGTGTATTAGTAATATAATAATACACCTATTGCATGATCACCATGTAGTAGCTGTAGACTGAGTAAAAAAGTCGAGTCTAACTAAACATCAAGATTGACCGCTTTGTTTTTGGTAGTATATCAGAATATTTCAGTGGAACTCCAAACACTGCCAAATTATTCAAACTTATTTTCTTAAAGTACATGCCAGCCATTTCTGTTGTGTTTTGTATGTTGATGTCTGAATTTCGACTGGAAGTGGTGGGATTGCCAGTCATGTCTGATCGTTGTGTGGCTGACTATAGTTCGAACACTCACGAGGACGGTTTTAGTTTAGATTTGTTACGGACTCGGATCTTTTGAAGAAATGGATCGGTGACTGCTGTGCAGCATCATTTCATGGACGAAAACACAAAAGCACACGTTGTTATGTATGAGGGCTGCTCGCATTCATCACAGTGTTATGGCCCAAAATGAAGAGAATTTTGAGTGACTTTATAGCTGTTGGAAATATATCAAACATATTTACCAAAATATGGAGTTTTGTTCACATTGGAGCTTTTGATGACAAACAACAAAGATAAGACAAACTTTGTTTTCATCGCTGGGTTTTGTTGCTGTGATTTTTCTGTATTGTTTGTCTGTTTGCTGTGTGGTTTTGAAAGTTATACACATAATTTATATACATAAGTTATATATTGCTGGATTCAGCTCGGTGTGAGCTTTCACTGAGTGTGTTACAATCTAGATTTATGTTTGGTTTATGAAGCACAGCATAAGACAAAGCAAAGATTCGGCAGAGTTGTTAGAAGGCAGGAGCAGTGAGTATCGGTAAAATTAGGCATGTTTATCATTAATCAATCGAAATTAGTACACAGTGCCACGGCTCTACAACTATTAACCAGTCTGTGTTGCCCAGGCGTTCATGCCCTTGAGAGTCTTGACCATCATTCTCATCAATGGACATGTGGTCGGGGCTGTCAGAGTCACTGTTATGGTGGTCACTCGACTGTGTCTCGTCCAAACACGGCGTAAATCTGTACGGTTTTGTACCCAGAGTAAGGCACCGTGTTGTGTTTGTGATGTCATCAATATGGCACTGGCCTTCTCAGATTCTCAGTGAAATCCACAAATGTCTTTTTTCCTCAGCTGTGCCAGTTGTGCTTGTGATCGCGGGACACTTTTTATATGTACCGCAATGTTGTTTTTAATGTGTTTGTTTTTGCATTTGGTGGCCTTTCTTGGTTATGTAAAAATCGTGCCATATGCACTATAAGCATCAGAGTGTCATTCCAGTCTATTCAGACAAGCAGTAGACATATAATAAGTATGGTGGTACACAAGGTCCAACAGGGATAAAGGTCCCCCTCTTAGTAGGGTTGGTCAAAATGAAAGGCGCCCAAATGCTTTAACAGCTAAGGTCGTCAACACGCCCTGAAAACACTGAGGAGTCCTTTATCATCATGTTCAGACTCCATAAAATGCTGCTTATTACACTAAATCTGTCATGTGCTTTACTGTGGATCACCGTTTGATGTCCACCATCCATCACTGAAACTCCACGGCAAAGTCAATGGCACCGGAGACGAGGATGGATTTCTCTCAGACAACTTTCTGCACACAACTTTTTTTCCTCTCATCAGTGAACACATGCAGGGCCTATATTTTACTAGGTTTATTCATGCTCTAATGTTGTACCTAAATGAGTTGTGATTTATGCTCGAGCTGGCTGATGAAACACAGGTTTTTAATCATTTCATTATTTTCGAACATATTTTGTTCACTTTTTGTGTCTTCATTGTTGCTTTTGTATTTTTTCCCCTTTTTATTCACATCTTTTGCATTACATCTCTCTTTTCTCATATTTTACCTTGTTTTTGTCTTTTTATTTCTCTTACTTAATTTAGTCTCTTTTCATTCTTTAATGTATTTTTGTCTCTTTTACATTATCTTTGTTTTTTGCTCTTTCATAGCTTTTTCAGCTCAACTCATCTTTGCGCATCTTTATCCATTTTTGCATGTTTCATGTGTTTTTGCATTTTATTTTCATCTTTGTCTTGTGTCTTTCACAGTATTGTCATTTTTCAGTCATGTGTGTGTCTTTGCATCTTCTGAGTACACTAAATTCATGTCTCACTGACAATTTTTGTCTTTTTGCATCTTTATGTCACCTTTTTCTTTTTGCATCTTTAAAATAACTTACATTGTATTTTTTTTTTTACATTTTTTTGCCTTTTTGCATCTTACTGTCTGTCATTTTCAATTATTGCATGTTTTGCATTCCATACAATGTTTTTTTTTATTTCTTTTTGTCTCTATTTTGAATGTCCTTTTTGCATGCTTTACGTTTGTCTTTTCATCTTATGTCAACTTTTTTTCTTTATTTTGCCTGTGCATTTATTGTCTCATACCACTTTTGTCCTTTTGCATCTTTTACATCATTTACATTTCTGTCTCTTTTATGCTATTTTTTAACTAATAATTTCAACTTAGGACCACTCACTACAAAAAAAATCAGCCTTTTTACTGGGATAATGATCAATATCAATAGAGGTAAATTTGAATTGTGACAGCAGTCTTGGCCGTAATCACCTAGCTCTGTTACACTAAATTGAATTTGTTTCCGCATTTGACAGAGGATTGCCTAAAGTGGTAACAGAGGATAGATGGGAGATAAATTGCAATGCCCAAGGGAGTGCAGTGTAAAGCAGGCAGATCGATGCCAGAGAAGAGGCCTGAGGCAGAATACTACAAAGGGAGACACCACTGAGGCGTCCCTGTAGCTTGGCAGTGTCGGGTGCACACCATGTGGTCACTCCAGGGTGGGTTTGAGCCCATATTTCCCCTCATTTCATAATTTTTTGGTGTTTCACGCATCTTTCTTTGCTCTGTCATGCCTTAAAACTAACCTTAAAGGTGACACAAGAAGAATTTTCTATATTTTTTTAAATGATCACAGGCTTCATTTACTTCTGACGCTTTGGTTCACTGCCAAGGAAATGGCTGGCAACTTCTGGGATGCATTTGGTTTTGTTCTTTGGCTGTACTGTAGAGAACATACGTGCTGGAAAGCATTTCGTCTTTGGCCATGGTAAGATGCTCAAAATCACTTAGCTCACTTCCATTTGGAAAAGCAGCTCTCGGTCTCTGTTTTTGGTTGTAAAATAATTCAGCAAATATTCTTCAAAATCCAAAAACACGAAAGACAGGAATGACAGAAAGTAGGAAAAGTATTATGTAAGCCAAATGGGAGATTCTTTAAAATGTAGAGTCGTTACTGTAGATTAGTTAGTGGTTCATATGTATTCGGTTCAAAAAGTGCATACTCCCAGGCACAAGTTAGGATATACATTCAGGGGTTTTTCTTTACAGACTAGATTGAGATGGTTTGGACATGTACAGAGGAGGGATAGTGAATATATCGGTAGTAGGATGCTGAGGTTGGAACTG
>JAQQAE010015676.1:0-11980 GCA_029823295.1 Pseudamia nigra
TCTGTGTGTGTGTGAGTGAGTGTTTGGGTGTGCGTATCATTGATTGCAGGTGTGTGGGGTGAAAGAGAGATTCAGCTGAGGATCATCAGCTCATCAAGGTGGCAGTATTTTGTCAGCAAGGATCCACGCATCAGACACCAGCTCGTCCCTACTGCTACATGTGTTTCTAGTACTTGCGTTCTCTGTACTTCTGCTCAGATCCTTGACACGTCCTGTTTTCTCAGCGATCTTTCCACACCTTCAGTTGTCTCCACCATGCACCTGGGAAACTTCACCTGCCTGACATGACGTATCAGTCTGATTCACCTATATATACTGTAACTTGCATTGTCCACCTGTAAATAAACCTGCACTTACCTGAGCTCCTCAATCATCTCGCCTCCTTCCCTCCCTCGTGACAAGTTAAAATGTCAGGTTTTTCTGGTGTTAAAAATGAGACCACAATAAATCATGAATTTGCATTAAGGTACAAATAAAGTTTATCCTGTTCTATTTCAAACCTTTTTCTACTTTTAATGTGACTTATAACATCTATAATTGAATTGAAAAACAAATAAATGTGTTAGTGGAAAAATGTAAAAAATAAAAATTGTACAATAAGCTGGTTGCAAAAGTGTGCACACTGTTAACTAATATTCTGTTGAAGCACCGCTTTAGTCAAAGCATTCAGTCTTCTTGGGTAGAAGTCTATCACTAAAGCACATCTTGACTGTGCACAGCCCCCTTTATGTCACCACACAGATTTTCTATTAGATTTAGGTCTGAGGTCTGGCTAGGGCTTTCCAAAACATCAATTTTCTTCAGGCAAAGCCATACTTTTGTTGATTTGGATGTATGTTTTGGGTCATTGTCATGTTGAAACGTGAAATTCCAATAACCCACCGTAAATAGAAGTGGAAAGTGATGATTTGTAAAACAAGGAAACCCCATATTTTATTGAAAATAGCACAAATATAAGACACAGCACCCAAAAACTGACAAGGTGATGCAATGAAGTATGACCCTGATCTTAATTTTCTAGATGTGTTGCTGCCATCCATTTCAAAATGCTCACAATGGCATTTTTCAGTCTGATGCCTTATCTTTCATTAAAGTATGTATAATTTTTTCCGTTTTTTTATGATATTACTCTCTGTTTCTATTTACATTTTACAGAGCAACAGGGTTGAATAACAGCAGAATCAAAAATCCTATAGTGTATCATTATAACAAAGAGCACAGCAATAAAAACTGTATAATATGCAGTAAAGTTAACTGTACTGTGCACACACTGCCATCCTGATAGACCATCCATTGTGGCTGTTCTCATGTCAGAAGTCTTAATTACTGCTCAGTTTCTAGAGCCTGGGAACTCTACCACCATGTTGATTTTAGATGTGGCCCCGTCTCCACAGGCCACGTTTTGTTATTGTAAGACCAGGAAGATGCAACTTTACTGGAACTTGCATATATAACAGCCTGGCCAGAACGAGCAAGATATGATCATGCTGTGAAAAAATATAAACAGCTCCGGGGTGTTGTTTTATTTCATATTTAAAGTATTTGGAATCATAAAAGCAGCACATTTATTTGGAAACAATAGCAGTAAATAAATAGACTCAAAATGGCATTGCTTTAAGATTTGTTCCAGTTGTGGCAATTGCCTGTGGCAAAGGATAGACACTTTTGGCCTAAAAGTTTACAGTGTAGGTGTGTTAGAAACAGTATGTTCACTCACACATGTAACCTATGCACTATCGGTTGTTATCGTGCAGGATAATACATGAAGGACACAGCCTGGGTTTTTGCAAACGAATTACTGTTGGCATTTTCTCTGGTCACTGATGGGTTTTTGTACCTATCATCTTTCAAATACATCCTCACTTTGCAAATATACCCTGTTGAAATTCTTTGTGTTCTAGGCTGGAGCCTGTCACAGCTGACTTAGGGCAAAAGCCGTAAGTCACACCCTGGATGAGCTGCCAGTTCATTGCAGGGCTAACATACAGAGACAGGCAACCATTCACACTCTACCTATGGACATTTTAGAGTGACCAATTAACTCAACCCCTAGTGCATGTTTTTGGATGTGGGAGAAAGCCAGAGTACCTGGAGAGAACCCACGTAAACACGGGGAGAACATGTGAACTCCACACGATAGGCCCCACCAGCCGGCGTTGGGATCAAACCCAGGATCTTCTTGCTGTGAGGCACGAGTGCTACCCACAGTGCCACATCACCGTGTCGCCCCGAGTGTCCATCAGTTCCTGGGTTATGTTTAAAACACAATATCTCAGGAACAGTTTGTCAAAATGTTGCAAAATTACCATAAATTATAACTTGGACACAAGGAGATTTTGGAGTTCAAAGGTCAAGAACACTGTTTGTCAGCCCTGCATTCTCATCATGCAATATCTCAGGAAGAGTTTGACAGAAAAGGGCAAAAGCTGATACAACTGTTCTGTTGGATGTAAGGCTGATGTTCACTATGTCCGATGGAAGGTCAAAAGGCATTGTCACTTATGCCTGCCATTTTTATAAACACAATGACTTTGCCCCAAGCAAATTTCTTCAGATTTGGCACTCGGGAATTCAGGGACAGGTCAGTAGTACAGGTCAAAGGTCAAGGTTGCTGTGACATCACTAGACATTTATTTCCATTAATACTCCAACAAAAGTTATCAGCCACAATCCAGTTCTGTCCTGCCATGTTTTTAACCATCCTGGAAACCTGTTTTGTGACAAACCTACTTTGCAGGCTAAATGCTTACAACTTCAAACAAAGGGCTTTGCTTCTGCTTTGGATTTTAACTAATGTTTAATGTATATCATGTATCATGTACAGTGGCCATTATAGTGGACAGCTATGCAAAAGCTATTTCATGAAATACACGTTACAGCAACATACTATTTGTTACTGTGGAACATTGTCATAGTTTTTGTGTTTCATTGATCCTAACAATGAAAAAAACTTTCCTGGCTTGCACTATTAAGAATTGATAAAAATGCAGTTTTTCTCTTTGCACAAAGCGAATACATCTTTGCGCACCTAATGAGTCTTTAAGACTTCTTAAAAGGCTTTCTCAATGTTGTTGTTCATTTTAAAAAGTTGCTTACAATTAAGTTTTCTTCTAGTTATCTCAATGACCAGAGGATAAGGCAATACAGACAGATGACAAATTACACAAAAAGCCTACATAGTGTCAAACCTACTGGGTTGAACGCCACTCATCTAAAAGACCGGTTGGTGTTTAAATAATGATGGTACAAAGCGTTGTTCAATACAGCTGTCCAAAACTTACATTAGGTGTTTGAGTATAAAAGCTGTGGCATACGATTCACATCCTTTTCAAACTCAATTTCAAACCATATATTGACCTCTCGCAGCCTTTGAAAAGTTGCGTTGCTGTCCTAAGAGGATCCACACGTCAGACTTTTTCTTTAATTTGTCTCTATTGGAAAGGCTCAAACTGGGGCTATGACAAATGCATTAGTGTTAGTATTTACTCTGGTCACAGCTGAATTTTTGTACTTGTCACCTTTTTTAAAAAAAGTGGCACTACTGCCTCCCCTGTACTTGTCAATGGGCATGAATTTCTAAAATAAGAGGTTTATGCTGCTGCATCTGAAATGAGTTCGACATCACAATATGCTCCAAGTCCCACAAGACCTAAGAACAAGACTTAACTTATGAAAATTAATGAAGACAGCACAGGGAAAAGACTTCCTTATCTAAGTGTTTCTGCCATCTGCATCCCTCCTATCTCGTTTTCTGCCTGTCTTGTGCCAGATCGGTGCAGACAGAGCAGAGGTGCTAGGATGACCCTGAGCTGTCATTGTTTTCCTACTTTGCACTTCCTCTCTCCCTCTTTTACCTCTCCCTTTCTGTTCCTTTTTAAGGATGGCGAGCTGCCCAAAGACAGCTGATTGCTGGTGCTGTAGGGTAAAAAAAGAAAGTGCTTTTCTTTTCCATTTAGAGATGTTACATGTCAAAGCCGGCAAAAAGTGTTTGGAATCACTCACCTGAAATGTCACTGACTTGCTAACACGATGTCCATCAGTGCTTTTTCAAACTGACTAGGGAGCCATTAGCTGGCAGCCAGAGTATGTGTCTTGCAGTGAAAGGGGTGGGATGGATTTTTATGTCCATCTGCAGAAACCTGTTAACCTATATGACATTTATGTAATAGAAAAAGGAGAAGCAAATCTGCATCTGGAATACATCTGTGCAGCGGTGAGAATACTTATTTATAGATATGTATAGCAACTAGAGGAGTTGGGTCTGTGATATATGAAATGTGCTGCACACAGTGATTATTATCCCCTTTTGATTATAGTTGTTGCTTATGTGCACGACCACAAGTGCAGACACTAATATACACGACAGCCAGGTGCATTCAGCATGACGACACTGTATGCAGCATGGACACAGTCTTTAATCATCCTGTGGTCTGCTGCAGAGGGAAAATGTACAGTGATGGTGATGCAGACACAAACACAAGGACGCTCACACATATCCACACGCACACCTTCCCCCACTCACAGCCCACCCCCTGCAAACCTACCATTCCCTAGTCCATGATGTAATGCTACCAGACCCCTCCTCTACCGTCTCTGCCTCCTTCCTCCTCTCACACACCCCTCTCTCTCTCTCTCTTTCTCCTCATTCTATTGGTGGCTCCCGTCTGCATCTGCTGGTTCAGCTCTGACTCCCTACAATCGCACACACACACACACACTCACACACACATGCACTCACACACACTGATACTCTCCCTCTCACACACTCTTACACATACACTACCAGGGGATTCCTCCGCCACTGCAGCCTCTTGTCGCTCCACATGGTTCCTGCCTCCACAGCGGGGGGAAAGCAAGAGGTGAGTCCCTCCTTTCTGATATGACAGCAGGCGATGTGGTTCACAATAAGACAAAAGGATGAAAGGACATTGTTTTTTAGTGGAGAGAGTGGTGGACAAATGCTGCGAGGCATAGCTTCCACTGCAGCCTGGGAGGAGAGAGGAGGAGATGCTTGCAGCCGAGTTTCAGAGTGATGAAGTGATGCGAGGATGTTCAGTTACTACAGACACCGGTCAGCTGGACGCTGTAATAGATTGCAGTCGGGTGCTTGGTTCAGTGTGTGTCAGTAAGGTTTTGGGAGCTACAGCGAGGTGCACGTGCATGTGTGAGCAAGATTAGAAATGTGTTTGCATGTGTGCCTGAGACAGGAAACCTAAATATGCTCCAGGGTGTTTGTGTGTTATCTCCGTCTC
This sequence comes from Pseudamia nigra, assembly GCA_029823295.1. Lineage (NCBI taxonomy): Eukaryota > Metazoa > Chordata > Actinopteri > Kurtiformes > Apogonidae > Pseudamia > Pseudamia nigra. Next base: position 5,253 of record JAQQAE010015676.1, read on the forward strand.
TGTTTCCTCTAATGTCTGTCACATTCCTCTGAGATAACCCAGGGAAAAGAAAAACCCCTATCAAAAGCATAGAAAAGCAAAGACGCTGCTGTCTTGTGCGCATGAAAGAGAGTACTGTATCACTTAGTTATGATGTAAAAGTGATGTTTAGTTTTGCTGGGCTGGGAGAAGTGGCTCCCGTCTCCTTACAGGCTGATCCTGTTGTGTTACTAACAAAGCAGGGTGTGTGCTTGTTTGGTGAACTCATGTACCTTTGACATTTGGACTCTTGCAATGCTCCCTCTGTCCCCCCACCCCTCATTGTATGTGTGGCTTTCTCAATGGAATTCTCAATGACATTGAATCCAATAGGGTAATAATTCCTTTATTGCCTCAAATTTTTGACTGTTAAGTGACATATTTATAGTTTGGGACTGAAAAGTAAAGTCACTTATGCACGTTTCTGACCGGTGTGCTTTTTGTGTAGCCATTCACTGCAACATTACCTTTCACATCCAATGTCTTCAACGCTAATATATTACATGGACAGTCTACTTCACATATGGATGCTTTTATAACTTATTCATCCAGATGTTTTCCACGAGCAAAAAAATAAAAAATAAAAACCCAGACATGATTCACTGTTTTTCCACTTCAGCATGAACTGGCTGATTGCAAGTATTTCCATCCTGTTCAGCTGATTAGTGCTTTTTTTGACACATGGAGAGATCCTAAATTCAAACAAACATGTAGTAAATCTGTGCACATAATCCATCGAACAACACCCGCTCACTGTCAGCAAACCAAACAGTATCTTTTCCATGTCGGATAATCTGCATTCCATTCTTCAATTAACCAACAAACAAATGAGCTTTGCTATGCTTTTCAACTTGCTCGTCATTATCATTGCAGCTGCAACCCACATGGAAAAGAAGAAACCCACAAAGATATTTTAGTCCCATTCAGATTCTCCACATTCCCTCATGGAACAGTGTGTACAAATATGTTGGTGGATTTTTAATCGATGATTAGCACATGAAACACTTGTTCCTCGAGGCTGTTTAACTCTGACACTCTCTGTAGGCATAAATGGAAAGTAATTAGGATGGCAGTCCAACAACAAGCTAATAAAGCAGCAGGCAATAAGGAAGTGCCGTGAATAGTCACTTCCTACTGGATATGGAAGCATCATTTGAATCCTTAAGAGGTTAGCGTGTTGTCATACTGAGATAGTTCATTGATTTCTGAGTCCATTATTGACAAGAACAGACTTTGTGGCTCCGCTGCTGTATAGCCCATTCAATGAAAGATCAGGTGAACTATGACAATGAGTGTCCTTCCTTTTGAAATGCTGCCTGAAGCTGTGTTTTCCTAACTTTTTTTAGCTCAGTACCACAAAAGAAATGTAGCATCTCCATAGAACCTAAGATCAAAATTTCTCATAACCTAGCACTTTTATATTTTTACAGTTGAACTATAAAAAGTAAGATATAAATGATTGGCCACAAAGCTTATATTGAACCTATATACTGTACCTCAGAATGTTTTCAACATGGCATTTTTATGGTTTTACAATTGAAATAGTAATCGTAGTAAGATGTACAAATATGAACTTGTTCACTTAGGAAAATAGCAAAATAAATGAATAAAATAATGAAAATCATCCAAAAAATGAACTAATAATCTAGAAAATAAACCAAAATGAAATGAAAAGAAGCAATAAAATAATAAAGACAATAAAGTAATGCAGACAATCAACAAAAATGGAGAAAATAATGAAGTTTATTTATCAAAAAGATCCACAAAATGACTAAAAATAAAAAATAATGAAGATAAAAACCGAGAAAATTAAGAAAATATGAACCACAATGGAAAAAATGAACAAAATAGTCAAGCTGGTGCACAAAATATCCACAAAAAGAAAAGAAAAGGGAACACTACAATGTAATAATTAAAAAGTTAACAAAAATAAACAAAATTATAATGACAGTGACAATCAGCATAAAAGAAAAACAAAATAAAAAATATAATCCCCAAAACCATAATGAAAACTATGAACAAACAAATATGTATTGTGTAATAAATAAGAAACACACGTAAGAAAATTGCCAAAAATGTCCAAAATAGTAAAGAAAATCAACAAAAACCAATAAGGCATTGAACAACATGTACAAAAATGTCCAAAACATTAATGCAAATTCACAAAAGTCAACAGAATAAGCCACAAAATAAATATACGTGATTAACCAAATAAATCAAAGAAATATTTAGCACAATAAGAAAAATTAATGAACAAACTGGTGACTCAGTAAAAGGTTCTACTGGCTTTGAAGCAGGTTTTCGCACGGCATGGATTCTTGTTGGACACCTGTTTCATCTTTACTTCTGACTCTGAGGTTCCGGTGAAGCTGCTACATTAGACACTGTACGTTAATGCCGACTGAACCTGTAAATTTGAACTCTGCCTTCACTGGATGCAACAACGTGATGCAAATCACCCCTGAGTTCACTCAAGGTGGAACAGTAAGATTGGGAAAAGCAAACGTGATCAATGCAATCCATAGATCCATAAATGCCAACTGTGTAAACATCTGGACCTGATTACAGCACAGAGGAGCACTGTCCCTAGAGACTCCAAATAAATCAATAATTAACGGTGCAGTTACTCATTTCTCAGTAAACTCATTGGGTCAAACTGAGTTAAGACCATACATAAGACTGTATATATAATATAGACAAACCCTCCACGACATCACCCATAGGCAGAGGTAGGTAGCGTAACCAGAAATCATACTACACATCTTTTGCGTTTTATTTTATTTCTATCTTTTTGTGCCTTTTACATCATCTTTGTCTTCTTTGTCTTTTGCACAGAGATCCTACAGTAAGCCATGTTCACTTGCCACCTCTCTTCTTAGGAGACCTAGCTTCAGAAAAAACACAAGAAGTCATGAAACAGCAAACCTCCAGTCCAGTTTTGGGAAATATTCATTACAAAGTTGCAGTAGCTTTGATATTGCTGCTGCTGCCTAATTTACGTGAGTTGTACTGTATATACTGTCTGTATTGAACTTTGGATATATGACTTTGAAACTGACCAAAGCAGCATAGAGGTACAGAGGTACCTCATCACACGAGCGCTTCATCATACGACTTTTTTGTACCATGAGTAAGACATCCGGCAAAATTTTGTCCTGTCTCAAAAGCAAATCCCTGAGTTACAACTAAAATAGTTCACGAGAGCATGCGCGCTCGCTCTCGGCTTCTTCCAGTTTCTTCCGGTTTCTCTCAGCTTCTCTCGGCTTCTCTTGGCTCCTGTCAGCTTCTCACAACAGCCCAGCAGCTTGGAAACGAAACGAGCTGTGTTGTGCTTCATATTTGTGCCTTTTTTCACCTGAAATAGTGCTTCATTTTGTGTTTTTTCATCATGGGACCTAAGAAGGATGCTAGTGGTGAAAAGAAAACCCGTAATATGACGAGGATGCAGATGAAACATGACATCATAGAAAAACATTCTTGCGGCGTTCGAGTTTGTGATTTAGCTAAGGAATACAGCCGGACTAATTCCACCATTTGCACGGTACTGAAGCAGAAAGAAGTTGTCAAGTCTGTGAATTCTCCTAAGGGAACAACATTTCTTTCTAAAAAGCGGTGTCTTCTGCATGAAGACATGGAGAGGCTACTGCTGCATTGGAACAAAGAGAAGGAAATCGCTAGTGATACCATTACTGAAACCATAATTTGTGAGAAGGCTCATGTAATCTATGAGGACAAAGAGCTCATGACTGAGGAAGAATATCTTCCTCAACAAGTGTTTAATTGTGACGAGACAGGACTGTTTTGGAAGAAGATGCCACGGAGGACTTTTATTACTGCGAAGGAAAAGAATCTGCCGGGTCATAAGCCGACGAAAGACATATGAACCCTGGCTTTATGTTGTAACGCAAGTGGGGACTGTAAGATTAAACCCCTGCCTGTTTACCACTCTGAAAACCCCTGTGCTTTCAAGGCTCACAAAATCGTAAAAGAGAAATTCCAGGTGATGTGGAGAGCTTATACGAAGTCGTGGGTGACCCAGCAGTTTTTCATCCAGTATGTGAACCTGGAGTTTGGACCTAGCGTCAAAATACTTGTTGGAGAATAATCTACCCCGGAAGTGCCTGCTCATTCTCGACAACGCGCCTGCCCATCCCACCGGTCTGGAGGACGACATCCTGGAGGAGTATAAATTCATCAAGGTCGTCTACCATCCACCCAACACCACCCCCATCCTGTAGCCTATGGACCAGCAAGTGATCTCCAATTTCAAGAAACTCTACATGAAGGACTTTTTCAGGCGGTGTTTTGAGGTCACCGAAAACACAGAGCTAACTCTTCGACAGTTTTGGAAGGATCATTTTAACATTGTCGTGGCCCTCAAAATCATAGATTTGTCACGGCAGGGTGTTACTTGGAGGACCTTGACCTGTGCCTGGAGGAAACTGTGGCCAGATTGTGTCGCCGGGCGTAAGTTAGACGGATCCGAACCCGAGCTCATACTTGAGGAGATAGTGTCCATGAGCAAGTCCGTGGGCCTGGAGCTGGATGAGGCTGACATTGATGAACTTATTGAGGAGCTCACAACTGAGGAACTCCAGGAGTTACAGACGCTGCAACAATAGGAGTTTCAGCAGCAGCTCAGCAGAGGAGAGGGGGATGATGAAGAGGAGGTTATGACAACAGCAGAGATTCAGGAGCTGTTATGGCACTATAAAGTGTTCCGGGGAGCCATAGAAAAAAATACCCCGAGAAAGTGCACACTGGTCGTGTATTAGACCAAGTGGATGACATTTGCCTCACCCATTTTCATCACATTTTAAGGAGTGGGCGGAGGCAAAGCTCTTTGGATCACTCTTTTAGCAAAAGATCAATGTCTACTGAAACTGGTGATGCTGCTGATGATGAAAGTGTGGCGAAAAAGGCCAAAACCAGTGAATAAAAATCAGAAAGTGTGGCGAAAAATCAGAAAAGAAAACAAAATTGTTAAAATATAATCTACACTGACTTTGGAGATGCAGAGCCAAATATTTGGATGGACACACGTACATATACGTACAATCAGAAGTTTCAATATATCCCACCCACCCAAATGAAGTTCAGATAAAATGCATTACAGTCAATGGTACAATCTGTAAAATATTTTTATCTCATTTGAATTACATGTGTAAGTTAAGAAGGTCACAGTTTGTCACCAAAATCATTATATATCAGTTATTTTGTGTGAAACTGCTAGGTGGATATGTTGTAGTGTGCGTCATGACGTGAAAATGACATCATGACACACATTATGACAAATTTAACCATGTTCTGAATCAGGTGAATCAGGTAAAAATCTTCTCTTGTTGAGCTGCAGACTCTTCAGCAGCTCTGAACAGTTTGTGAAGTGATGAAGCTATGATGACATCACATTTGTGACTTCCTGTTGATAGGCATTAAAATTACATATTCCAGTCTTATATGTCAGTTTATTTGTATCAGTTTATGTTTGAAATTGACATACACCATATGTGTAAATGGTGGCAGAATTTAGTTGGAATCTGAAATTCACCTGCTGCTCCCCACTGGCTATAAATCTTTGCCTTTTGTGTCATTTTCATTGTTTTGTCGTTGCCATTTTCATTTTTTGCATCTTTTATGTCACCTTTGTCTATTGTCCTTTACAAGATTTTTTCTTTTTGCATCTTCTACATTGTCTTTGGTTTTTTGTGCCTTTGCCTTTTTTTGCCTATTTTGTGTTTTATCTCATTTCATTTAGTTGCTTTTGGGGTCTTGTCTTTTGTAACTATAAATAACATCTTTTACATCATGTTTCTTGCATCTGTTTCTGTCTTTGAGGTTATTTTTATTATTTTTATCTTTTATGTATGACTCATGTATATCTCATTAAATATTTGACATTTCTGATGATAAGTACCAGTATTGATTGATAAGAAAATTTTTATTGTAACAATATTTTGGCCATATTACCCAGCTCTGACAATGCTTCCTGTCTCCTTTCACTGGCTGTGGTTTTTAGGTGGCCTTAGACGTCTATGAGCACTGTCAGTTGGTGGTTTCATTCTTTAATCCAAGGTTGTGATTGTTTGATCGCTGTTTTCCATTTGCTCTAAACACAGACGCTACAACTATTGCAGAGAATAAAACACGATATGGGGCCAAGGACAGCAGCTCTGGTTCCCTCATCCTGAATACATCACAGTATGACTCCTAAAGGTGGGGTCCGGACTCCACAGCAGAGTTTATCAAACTTTTATTCAGGACACGCACAACCCCAACTCCAACAAAGTTCAGCCAGGTGGAAAAATACGAATTAAAAAAATGTGTAGCAACTTTCCACAGTAATCCTGAGTCTCTCCAGGTTTGTTATTAATCATTTTACCTTACATCAAACTTATGGTACAACAAATTGAACAAAATAAGCAAAAGCAACACAAGCTGGCAGAATAATTCACAAAACGAATTAAGTAATCTGAAAACAATGAATGAATAAATGAATAATTTTATTAGTAGTTATATTATATTATAGTAGTTATATTCACCTACTGTGTACAAATACTGTATTTAATACAGTGGAACATTGGGGAGATTAATCCATTTAGGGACAAAGCTCATGAAACAAAAAACTTGTGAGACAGGACTGGTTTTCCAATAAGAATACATGTAAAACCAGTTAATCCGTTCCAAGACCCACAAAAACTCCCATGTACATA
>JAQQAE010015677.1:0-11980 GCA_029823295.1 Pseudamia nigra
CCCCCTAGTGCATGTTTTTGGTTGTGGGAGGAAACCGGAGAACCCAGAGAGAACCCACGCAGACACGGGGAGAACATGTAAACTCCACACAGAAGGGCCCCACCACCCGGGGTTGGGATTGAACCCAGGTGTTGCTGTAATGATTTTGCTGCTGTAGTCATCTATGTTTTTATGCATAGATGTTTATACATTATGAGAATACTGGACAGGTAACAGACTGAAGCAAAATACTTCACATTGCAAGACTGTTAGCCAAATCTATTTTTATTGCTCAGACTTGATTTTGACATACAAGTCTGACTTTTTTGCAGTGCAACAACAGTCTGAGCAAGCATATCAGACCTGTTAATAATTTGTATGGAAATATACTAAAGGGATTTCACAATGCACCACTCTATTTTTGGCTCAGTTTGGCTCACCATTTGTTGGTGTCTCCCAGTCATCTTTCAGCCTTCTTCAGCTTGTGCAAAATGATGTGGCATCTTTTGACCAACACAACCAGATGAGAGCACATTACACCTATCCTTTTCTCGCTCCATTGGCTTCCAGTCCAATATTAGATTTCATTTAAAACTCTTACAGTTTGTTTTTAAAGCTCTCAATGGTCTTATCTGTCTGAGATTTGAACCATCTGTGAGCATGACAGTGTTTTGAGGTTGTCCGGCCAGCTTCTGCTGGAGGTGCTCAGATCAAGATGTAAACAGTGGGGTGACCGGGCTTCTTCAGTTGGCTCTGGAAACAGCTCCCATGTGACTTACTATTCACCATGGCTTTTAATACCAAGTAGTGTGATGACATTTTTTTATACTTTTATTTTTTTAATTCTTTTTCATTTCACTTTATACTTTACTTATGTATGCTTCTGTTGTTGTTCATGTTATTGTTTTATGCTGTGTGTTTTATTGTATGATTTTTTTTGTAAAGCACTTTGGTTGTCTGCAGGTTGTTATAAAGGGTTTTATAAAGTACATTAAATACCTTGAGAGTATATCATTAAATACCTTGAGAGTATATCACACAGTACTTATGCATATATAAGTTATACCATTTGCCCTTTTACAGTACAAATGCAGGACAATTAACATCTGCACCCCTTTCCTCATGCAGTAAGCTTGTTTTTGGGGTGGGATTCTTATTTATACACAATATCATGCTCCATATTGTAAAAATTGCATGTATGCATTGCTCATGTATAACACACGATACAAGTTTATACCTTTGGGAATTTTAGAATACAGAGCGATCACACTGGTGAAACACCAAAGTATGTTCAAAGCTTGACTATAACTTTGGTGAGACAGTAGTTCTGTGTGTGATGCTGTCACACTAGCATCTCTGAGTCCAATTTGTATTTTCCTTTAAAAATGCAGTATTGGTCACACTTGAATAGAAAACTGAGTTGCAAAATCACACTTTGAAACAGACACTAAAGAAGTATGAGGCTGAGACAATAAAGGAATCCAAATCCGAGAGGAATCACTGCCACTCCTTAGACTCAAATACATTCACAAACCAAAGAGAACACACACTGAGTATTCTCCTGTGTTGTCATTGGAGCATATCAGACACTCAGCCCCAACCACAAGAATAAAATGGAATCCTGGCATTTTTTCATTTCAAACAGACCAAGGAAAGCATGTGTAACCGATGCTCAGCAAACAATGCATGCTAATGGGGTGGGGGCCTGGGAGTGAGGGGATAGTTTCCAGATGAGAGACATTTGCTTTTTTATCATCCTCTGTTGTCAGCAAATTTGCTGTTTCTTTGATGGCGGTGGCATTGCTGTCCAATATCTGGAGCGAGTTAACAAGCTGCACCACTTGACTTGAGATCTAAGTTGATACAGATGCGACCAGATGTGTTGTGTTCAGGGTAGGTGACTCTTCATTCATGTGCGGTGGCTTTTGTTTATTGAAGAGGTTTTCTCTGAAATTCTGACACGTGTGATGTATGCAGTATGTCACCAAAAATGGAAATGTGATTTGTGAGTAAACACAGAATTAATAATCGCACATTTGCCTGGAAGCAGTCATTTGATGCTATAGTTCAACCCATTCATTATTCAGACACTTCCTTTTAATTATACAATAACTAAAGGTTAACATCATGGATGTGCATGAGTTCACTGGCATTTTGCAGAATATAATGCTTATTTTATCTTTACTGAGGTACATAATTGATAAGGTATCTTTCAAATCTGAAGTAGATGACTTTTATCGCCAGTCTGAGGCTTATAGTCTACATATCCTCATATAATGAGTTTTTCCTCCTTGTTGTATAAAACTAAATCTCATCCACACCATTGCTGTTTAAAAAAAAAGTCCACCCACATGAGAACACAATTGAGGCACTGTCAGGAGCATGCCAAACCAGTATGTGGATGGCTGCTTTATATCCAGATGGGCCTTATCATTGCACTGAAGAATGCCAGTCTTGGTGAAATCCTGCTACTATTTCCTCTACTTTGAATTCAATAGCTTATTATTTATACACACAAACATAATTGCCTTAATACACCTGCCTTGGCATCATAGATATATTTTTCATCATGCATAATCTCCTGTTCTTTACTAAACTGTACGCTGTGCATCTATTTTTTTTGAAAACACTGAAAGGTGACCCCATTACAGAAGCAATACACATAAATACAGTGATGTTTCTGAACAACTCATGTCATTTGCTGCAACCTTTTGTTATCACTATTGCCAAAAACCACTGGCTTTGGTTGGCTTTTTGCAAATGTAATGTGTAATATGCAGCAGTGACCTTCATAGTGCACTCTGTTCCTAAATATAACCCAGTGAATGAGTAAATGTAAACATTTATGTGCAGACACATAAAATGCCATCTCAGTAAGGCAAGCACCATCACTACTTTGGCCATGTCCGTCATTGCACCATAAACAGTCCATTCACCACTTTCTGCATATATGTACCCAGGTTTGATCACACCTTCTCCTTCAGTGTTTTTTTGTCTTTATTTTTTATTATTTTTAACATTTCAATATTACATTACGGTAATACTGAAGACATCCAAACTGTGAAAGATTATGTATTGAATTATGTAGTAAAATAAAAGTATTAAACAACCCATAACATGTTTTATATTTTAGATTGTCCAGAGCAGCTACATTTAGCTTTGAAGACAGTTTTGTACAGACATGGCATTCTCTCATCAGATTCACCAGGCAGCCACCTGGAACGGTTTTCAGTTCACAGTTGCTTTGTCAAGTGTTCATCTGTGTCATTTCTTGCGTTCTTATTGTGCTTTAGACCATCAGTTGTCTTCTACAAAGGAAAGATGAGTACAGGATCAATAGCCCTATTAGTGCCACTACAACTACTGTACAAATCTATATTGTGACAAGAAACACCCAGTTAAGTAAAGAGAAAAGAAAGTTCATCATGATCCTTTGCACTATGGCTGTCATACTGACTGTCCCAGGAAGCGAAGACCAAGAGCTACGTCTGCTGCAGAGGAGAGGTTGGTTAAAAACACTAATCTAAGAAATCAACAACAAATAGGACTGATTACATGTGTCTTAATCTTATACTATTTTAATAGAGGCACTGAAAGCAGTGTCCTAATACTGCCTCTTTCCCTTTAATGCATGTCATTCCCCTTCCATACCATGTCATTTGGTACTGTACTCTAACTAATGGCTAAACTTCCCAAAAATTGTTTTATACCTGTCCCAAGCATTGTTTTCTAAACTTAGAAGGAATAGTAGGAGGAATATTAACCCTGGTCCTGAATTTTCTATATCCAAAAGGCCAAAATGCATTTACAAAAGATGTTTTAGGAAATACTTGTATATTTGTTTGAATTTGCTCAGGTCTGCTTGTGGTTTGCAGTCATAACTGTTCTGCTCCATCTTAATTAGTGTTGAAGTGTGAAGACAAGGAAAAGAGGTTCTGTGTAGGAGAGATCTTTATTCATAAGGGCTTAACTGTGACTTTCATGGCCTCAAGACGTCCCAACCTCTATCCTTGGGAAGCCAGCCAGATGTTATTAATATTCACAAATGGCTGAAATTTGCATCTTCCAAAAAAGAAAAAAAAAAGCCTGATCACATTGAAAGGAATAGGCAGAGTATGCTTCTGATGAATAAACAAAATTAGTCTTTGGGCAGAGGTTGGAATTCATTTGTATGACCCAGTTCATCTTTTATATTTCATTGCAACTGCCTTAATAGCATTTTCTCCTGAGGAACAGTGATTTTTGCCTGAATGCAATAGTAGCTGATGGGAAGCAGGAGCAGAGGGCTTGTGCAGAGCTAAACAGCACATGATTCATGTCTGCCATCTCCCATGCCATGCTTTGATAGCCACATTTGCTTTCTCTTATCCCGTTTGTTTTTGTTGTCTCTCTTGGTCGGGCAGAAAATCCTCAGTGTACGCAGCTGTGGACTGTGGTTGTACGGTTGACGAATAATGATCCACCGAACTGTACACACAGAGGTTTTGCAGAGCAATCGTCTTGATGGAAGCGATGAGAGGGAAAGGAACACACAATCTATAATAAGCTAAATTCCTGGCCAACTGGGGGCAATCATCCAAATTAATGAGCAATGCATTGACAATCGTCTGTCTAGATGCTGTAATGTCATTCTCATCAGTGTCCTGGAACAAAAAGCTCACCTTCATAGACAGACAGCATGAATTTGGATATTTCCTAGTGAAGTAACTGAGGTTTTGCCGGCAAATTATTCATGGAGCTTTTCCACTAGCACCTACTCAGCTCTACTCGACTCGACTCCACTCAGGTTTGGGGGTTTTCCATTAGGTGATAGTTCCTGGGACCACGTGGTTTGTTGGTACCTACTCAGCCGGGATTTCAAACGAGCTGAGTCAAGTAGAAAATGTGACATTACCAGACTGGAGGCCACTGATTGGCTGGGGAGGGACCTCACTGGAAGCATCTTGAGAACAAGCAGCAGCAGGAAATAGCAGTAAAGTCAAGAAGAAAGCAAAAACTAGATTTTGGCTGAAAGTTGAAACACTTCCATGCAAATGGCCAGGCTTAGGCATTTTAGTGTAGAGCCCCATGTCTGTGTGTGACAGAGGAGGAGAGAGGATGCACTTCATGCCGCTTTGAAGGGAAGAGAGAAACAAGATGTGAAACCCACACAGGTGGAAAAAAACAGTATTTTGGCCTGGTATTGATTGAAAAAGAAGGACCAGAATGTCCAATCATTCATACAGTGTACTATGGCACAATTGCTTGTGGTGCGTCAGAACGCAGTGTGTGCTGGATTTGCTTCCAATTGCAGCCAAAACCATCACACAGTGTTCCTAAAATCCCACACTGTACGCCAACCTTATGAGCACGCCGTCCATGTTGAGGTGGTACTCAATTATTATGGAAAATGGCCAAAACTGAGTCAAATAGTGACAAGTAGAGCAGAAGCAAGTAGTGCTAAAACTGTGTAATGGAAAGTGGCATTAGTGTGTGCCTCCATATGCAATACCAGAAAAGTTTGAACAAACCCCCTCCAGTGGCTTTTCTTTATTTTTATTATAGAGTGTGAAAGCACATGTATGGAAGTATGTTGTGAAGCAAAATGTGCTGACCAGCTCAGAACATGTTTTATATTTTAGATTGTCCAAAGTAGCTTTGACACCTATGCACACTCATCAGATTCACAAGGTTGCCAGTTTATAAATCACATGTGAGGTAATTTGTGCCAATTTTTGCCTTCTTAAAGTTCTTAGCGCTGAGGAAAGGTAAGTACGGAATCAATAGCCCTATAAATGGTACTACAACTATTGTACAAATACCGTCTTTTCCTGATTAAAAGTCACGGTTTTTTGCATAGTCTGGCAAGGGGAGTGACAAATACATCGGGGCGACTTGTATTTTGAATAAATTCGACTCTAGGGTGCTTGTAACACTGACAGCCGCTAGAGGAGGCGAGCCGCAGCGTGGCTCAGGCGCACACCTGAGCCCCAAACAGATGCAACCTGTTCTGCAGAGCGATTAATACACGTTGTTTCTTCTTCATTATGCATTTTTTGGCTCGTGCGACTAACATACCGGAGTGACATATCACCCGGAAAATACGGTACATATTAAGGAAAGAAACACTGAAGAGAAACCAAGTGCTGTTGTCAAATGCTATTTGAGGTGCTGCAAAGCTATCATTAAAACCAAGTGTGACTACTTTGGACAATGTAAAATATAAAACAGGTTTTTGTTGTTCAACACTTTTCTTTACTACATAATTCCGTACATTTTTAGATGCCTTCACTATGAACAATGTTGGAAATGAAAGAAAACAAACTGAAAGAGGAGGTGTCTCCAGACTTTTGACTGGCAGTGTGCTTCTTTAAGACATGTCTCTTCACAGGGGCGGCTCATGATGAGGCTGTCAGGAAAAGCCACAGTCTGGTCAGTGTGTGTACTGAGGCATATTAGGCATTAAGTCGAGAGCCAGGCCCAAGCAGGGTATCAGGTGGCCTTTTAATTACTCCTCCGGTGAGGGAGGGAGGTAGTGTACAAAAATGGCAGATGGATGCTTTGACTTATCAAGGTCTAGTGATCCAGAGCACTTTGAGAGCCCTTTTGGCTAACAATTGTAACCACTTCTTGTAGCATTGTGCCGGTTATGGCTCAAAGGGACTGTGAATATGAAGCTTCTCTCCTCGAGTCTACACCTTCACACAGCCATGCCCCTTTGACCGGCATACCAAATCCTCAAAAACAGACACACATCTATTCCCTCAGCGACGCCCACCTCCCTGGGTTTGAAAACCCAAAGCAGCTGGTTATCCATCTGGGACTCATCAGTTGCCCTGGAGAGCAAAAACAGTCCTCACTGTGGCAGACTAGGCATCCGTTCTGCATTATCACCACTACTGATGACCCCGCCTTCTTTTTTTCCCCTCTCTGCTGCCATGCTAGCACCCACTCCCCTTGTGCAGTCCCAAACCCACAGTAAAGAGCTCTGTTACGCTCCATAATTCAGAAGAATGACTGTTGCTGTAACGATTCTTATTTAAGCCGCCCTCTCCAATACTAACCATGCGAGAATGAAAGTGGTAATGAATGTGGTTATTGTCATAAGGCAGGAATCATAGACAAAGCAAATCACCCAGAGTCTGTATGAGTTCTCCAAGTTATCATATGTGATTTCACTTCAACGGCACTGAAAAAACAAACCTTTAGAATCTACTCAGTGAAAATGAGGTAACAATTTGCATTCATTTCGTTTGACTAGAATGTACCCCAAGTTTTGAGTAAACTGTAACTAAAATTTAACAGGTATGACACAAAAAAGTTAGGTAAAAGCTACTGACAGATAATTTTTCATGTTTTGTGTCAATAGATTGGTTAATTTTATTACCTTTGTGTAACTTATCCTGACTGTTGGTGAATAGATCAGTTCATTTGTGTAACTTATCCTGCTTACATGATCTTTAAAATCCAACGTGCTGACAAAGAAGGGTTGAGTCTATATTCATGTAGCTAATATGTTCTTGAGACCCACTTCAGTCGTCATGATCAGCTTCAAGGGGAGACTGCACTGTCCCTAAAAGACATTCCACCTTTGGACAATCTGCCTTCTCATATAGAATTATTACATACAGCACCAACAACATTTCGGACATAGTTTCTTACGCACCTTAAAAGCATGGCTCCTACACAACCAAAAGTGGCAGCATTAAATATTGAGTGCTTTATGTAGTTCTCCACTACTCTTGTGTTTATGTAATGTACTACTGCACTTTACAAGTATGCAGATGTCTACTAATCTTTCTAACTTTATATTTTAAATTTTTCTATCTGTTTAATATGTTTTGTGTCTGGGACTACAGATGGAAAGTATCTTAACTGCTATAATCTGGTGCAAAGCATAGGGTCACTGAGAGACCAGTGCCACCCCCCAATACATTCTGACAGAATTGTATACAGTACATGTGCATGGTGCTTTCAAGTGCACCTCGTAAATTCAGGTATTTCTGCTAAAATAGCCATATTGGTTGTTTAGCAGTAACGCTGATTTTATATTCTTTGAATTCTCTCACTCCTTGATTCATGTTCTTAATTATTTTTTCTGCTTTTACATTTTTTGGATTCAATTCCTTCCTGTTTTTTTTTCCTTTATTTTGATGTAAACAGTATTCTAACAATGTCGTTCTGCATAGGAACATTTGAAAATCTTGCAAATTGCTTTCACTAAATTATACAATACAGTGGTGCCCCAGCTAATGGATGTAATCTGGTCCGGCGTCACGTTCTTTAGGCGAATCATTCATTAGCTGGAGCGAGATTTTCCATAGGAATACATGTAAAACCAATTAATCCCTTCTGGACCCACGAAAACTCCAATATAAAGTATGTATGTAAGTATGTATAGACCCAGAAGTGAAGTCTTTCATGTTGCAAAAAAATTCGTAATCCGAATATGGAAAGTCGTAACCTGAATCTTTTCCATAATATGACATTCATAACCCAAATCATTTTTGCTAGCCGGGACACACTATGGTCAGTGGTATTATTTGTTACCCGAAATTTTCATTAGCAGAAGTGTTCGTTACCTGGAGCACCACTGTACTCTAATTGAATAGGACCAAATGATTTTGAAACACAAGCACTAAGATCTCCCTATTTTGTTACTACAAATGGTTATTAATGTCAGACACAGATTAAGAGAAAAAACAAAATTCTTATGTTTTATTGAAGTCCACCCCTCAAAATGACTCTTTAGGAAGAATTTAAAAAATTCTGCTCTGGTAGCTGATGACCTCAAGGTGCCTAATTAAAAAAAAACAAAATCACATATTGCTTTACAATATGCCTAGCATTGCCGAACATGTTACTGAACATGTCTCCCAAGCTTGACAAACAACATCTGTGAAAAAAAAAAGCTCCATTTGTCAAGTTCAGCTCAAGTTTCTTTACGTAATTATTTGGCCAAAGGAAATAAAAAGGCCATTTGATTGTTCTGAAGAACACAGTCCCTCCTGCCCTTGTCCACAAGACAGACCAAAAAATAAAGCTCCTTTTTAAATTCCTTGGCTGCTGTAATAAACAAGCTGTCCTCTGGAGTGGCATTAAACCTTCCTGAGGACTGCAATACAAAATGCATTAGGTGCAACAAGACAGAGAAAAAAAGGGCAATTTTTATAACTGTTCACAGTTTCTGTTAATTTCTAAAGCATTTTCTTTTTTATGTTTTTTCTTTATTTTTGTTCATTTTTTCTCTAAATGGGTCTTGTTTTTTTTTCTTTATCATATTTGTTTAACATTTTTAAACATTTTCTTGATTTTTTTTCTGTATTTTGCTCTTAAATTTGTTTAGTTTTATTGATTTTTGTTTTCTTTTTTTATTCTGGTTGTTGTTTTGTTTGCCCATATTCTTGATTATTTTGTTAATTTTGTGAATTGTTTTGTCCATTTTTTTATTTTGCATATTTTCCATTTTATTTTTGTTCAGCTGTGTGTGTATTTTCGATTGTTTTGTCCATTTCTTCATGTTCAACTAACAGTATTTTTACTTGAGTACTACATGAGTATTACTGCTGAACATGCCCATCCATTTATGACCTCAGTGTACCATCTTATGATAACTAGGTCCAACGCAGTACTCATAAGGTGTACCTAATAAAATGGCCAGTACACGCACAGCCCAGAGGAGTGACGTTCTATTTAACCAAACTAAAACTTTTAGACCCTCTTGTTTTCCCTTGAAGTGAGGGCTGTAATCTGAATGGTGATAATGGTCTGTGTTGTTTAATTGCCTTTTTCGTTGCTGTTATTTAACCAGTATAGAACTTCCCACCGAGCAATAGTGCCCACATAATGGTTGGTAACACAGCCTGCTCTAACATTGCTTTCATGCAGACAGTGTTTGTAAGTAATCAACAAAAGTCAGGACCCCTGTAGGATTTGTTTATATCAACTTTCATGACATTTACTTGCATCACTGCAGAAAAGCTGTATGCTGTTACACATTCCCTGGAAACGGCTCTGTGATACATATTATTTTTCAAGTTGCTTTCTGTTTAAGGTTATTTGTTCCTGAAACAGAATAACACATTCTGGGTGTTAAAACTTTTGACCACTTTCAGTATTATGCTACTGTACAAGGAATGTTGAGCTGCAAAAAATAAGTAGAGGTGGGAAGCAAGAGTAAAATTCAATGATATTTAAGGGCAAAGGTGGGCAATTAAACACTATAATGCACTTTTTTGCATAATGCTTAATATTTTATTTTCTAAAATCGTGGCTTGTTCATGTTAGGCCTGAGCCATACATGCAGTGTATCGGTGAGAGCATAAGTACTTTTACTCAAGTACTTATGTTTATGAGTACTTCTACTTGAGTCAATAGAATGAATGATAAAAGTAACAGTACTTTTACCTCAGTACTATTTCTGTTCATCAACAATAATCATAAATGTATGCAAAAATGAACAAAACACACACACACACACAAATAATTGAGAATATGAGCAGAAAAGGCAAATAATGAATAAAACGATCTACTAAATGAACTATGAGGGCACTCAGAGAACACATACGTACCGTACCTCCACCAAGGCTGTTGTTCACCCAACGTGTTTCCCAACTGAGTGTTGTTAGTTGTGTATATGTACAGTTTCATGATGACTGGTGCAATATTTTTTGAGCAGCCAAGGATGTTTGGAATGCATGTTGGTTTGTCTACTAGCAGACTTATGCAAAAACTACTGCATGGATTTTGATGAAATTTTCACCAGAGGTAGCCCTTGGATCAAGGACGAACATTAGATACTGGAGGTAATTGGTGCAATATTTTTGATAATATTAGTAAAACTGTGGAAAATGGCTCTTTCTCACAGTGTTAAGGAAAGTGAAAAATTGATCCAGACTCTGTATCCTGGTCCGGATCACCTGTCTTAATAATATAAAACAACAAACCCAAGTACAGTCACACAGTACTGTATTTTCTGACAATACTTTACTTGCCTCCCTATATTTAACACATATCTATACTTTTATCTACTACTGTCATTTCTAATATTTTGAACCTACATAAATAGAACAATAACACACACATACACAAAGCCAAGCTGTTGATGTATGGTGTATCTCATACCATGCATGATCAATACAGCAACATATAACACGTAACAGAGATAAAAGACAGGGCAGGTTGACTTGACAGATGCTCAGTACTGTGTGAACTAAAACCGACATGGATCAAATGAGGTTCAGTAGCTCTGCGCAATAAAAACTGGTAGAAATGTGGAATACTTGTTAATTTTACTCAGGTAATGAGGCTGGATCACAGCTTTCACTTCTTCCAGAGTGTTATTTTACACACACAACTATAGTTTTGCCACCTCCGTATAAGTTGTCACCACAATATAAAATAGAAGAGTAAAAGAAAAGAGCCTCTTCCTCCACCTTAACATAATGTAGGTTGTAATAAGCTAATTTCCTCTGAGGATGGACACATATTCAGTAATTGCCTCAAATCAAATCATCATCAAACAATACATCATGGTTCATTTCAGACTCATATGGCTGAGTTTGATCTATAATAATTTAGTTGTCACTACATCAGTTTGTCTGGGTCTGTCAATAAACGTCTGCAAGCAGTGAATTTAATCAATACAGGAGGATCAACCACACTAATAATAAGGGAATAAAACTACAATACAGTACAAAAACAAATAGCTATGGATTTCAGGGAGGATGTCCAGAGTCTTTGTTCCACCCAATATATGATATGAATTTGTGGTTTTTTTTTTACTTGTTGCTTATAAATATACAACTCCAATTCCAACAATGTTGGGATATTAATAGAAACAAAAGTGATTTGCAAATCTCATAAACCCATTGTGACAGTCTGGGAAGTGTTTCTGGTCTGCTGGCTGTTGTCTCTCTTCCAGGACCTTCTCTGGACACGTCTACCTTGTTAGTTGATGCCTGATCACCTGTTGAGAACCTATATAAGCTGACAAATCCAAGCATGTGCTCTCATTCTCCTG
>JAQQAE010015678.1:0-11979 GCA_029823295.1 Pseudamia nigra
GGGGGGTAGAAGAGAGCATGAAAACCATTTAACACACACACACATACCACAAACCCAGTCCCAACTGCTGAGGACTTCAGGAAGACATTAGAAGAGTGTGGAATGGAGGTGATGTGGGAATCTCAATAAACCATCGCCATCTAATTACTGTTACTACTGCTGCTTTACTGGCCAAGACAAAAACAAAACAAAACCACTGTGACTTTCACAAACTTTGGGTCGGGATCTAAAAATGAGCTGTAGAAGCTTTTTATTAATTTATTAATTTTGCCCATAAACTATATATATTAGTGGACAAAGTGACCGTGATGTCACCCATTAGTCTCTGAAGGATCGTTTTGAGGCCAATCGGGCTGTCACTTCCTGGCTGCCATTTTGGAGCCAATAACAGGACGCAACCAAATTTGGACGAATGGCAGCAGGGCGAACTGAGCGTTCATCAAACCCTAGCACAGTAGTGATTTGTTGGATTATTCGAAGTAACATCTTAATAATGGAGCAAAAAGTTAAAGCTGGACTACCACATTATTTATTAGAGGGTCCAAATATTACATTTGAGACCATAATGACTCATGACAAAAATTTATTCGCTTAGTATTTTCAGACAGAAGTCTAATGTATCTCTATGGAAAAAGTCTTCTTGGAACTGGACGAACGGTTCCCCAGCGACCAAGCAGTGGGATTACAACGTAAAGTTACTTCCATATCAGCCTCACTGAACAGCCCCGGTCATTGCCCACTGATTTTTACTCTTGTCTTCATTTTTGCCCATATTCTTGATTATGTTATTTAATTTATGTTCTTTATTTTTCTTTAGGTGGATTTTTTGGTTGATTTTTTGTTCTGTTTGTGACCCTCACGAGGATTAAGGAGTAGAAAATGGATGAATGGATGGTCTGTTTGTGATTTTTTTTTTCCTTGATTAGTTTGTGTGGTTTTGGGCAATTTTAAAATTATTTTTATTAGTTATTTTTGTTCATTTTTGTCAATTTTTTAAATGTTTGCTTTATTTTTTGCTACTTTTGTCTTCAGATTGCCTTTATTCGTTTTATGTTGAATTTTGTTTCTATTGTAAATTATGTTGTAATTGTTGCAAATTGTCTTGATTATTTTGTTATTTTGGAATTATTTTGTTAATTTATGATAATGAATATTTTGTTCCTTCTCCTTGAATCGCAACCTTATCATGGTGGAGGGGTTTGAGTGCCTGACTGATCCTAGGAACTATGTTGTCGGGGGTAATTTGCCCCTGGTAGGGTCTCCCAAGGCAAATTGGTCCTAGGTGACAAGTCAGAGAGCGATTCAGAAGACCCTTATGACTATGCCTTCCTGTGGGCCCACCACCTGCAGGAAGGGTCGTAAGGGTCCGGTGCTGTGTGGATTGGGTGGCAGCCGAAGACAGGGGCCTGGATGGTCCAAACCCGGGATGCCCAAAGTAGCTCCAACTGGGAGGAGGCCCTGGGGAAGACCCAGGACACACTGGAGGAACTACCGTATTTTCCGCACTATAAGGCGGACCGGATTATAAGGCGCACCCCCCAAAAATGTCAGTTTAAATTTTGTTTTGTTTTTATAATCCGGTGCGCCTTATAGTGCGGAAAATACGGTATATTCAATCCCTGCAGTGGGACATGAAACTGGATTTAATTCACTACATATCTCGTAATCTGTATTTTAAAGGTGCTGCCTTTGACGTTGGCAAACTAGCTAGTAGCTGATTGTTCATAGCGGACATGTTTGGACAAGTTTCCTGCCCATCAACACAGTTCACAATCTCATAGGTGCACGAGCTCATGCACTCACCTGCGGAGTTGAAAACAGTCCTAGCGTTAGCTACTATGGAGAAAACAACTGCAACTTATCGAACCAGAGGATGAGAGAGATAAACAGTAGAGCGGCAATCATCATTAAACAAAATAAGGGAATATGTCCAAACATAGTGGCCATTTTGGTACAGGAAGCTAAGCTCCACCCCCCAGTAAATGTACTGCCCTTGACATGATAATTTAGGGTGATTTATTTAGTTTCAATTTTCCCTTAACTTTGTTTCTTGGTGAAAGACATATTCATTTCAGACAAATTTTGACAATGTGGTCAAAAATCATCATACTATATCAACTTGATTTCTTGAAATTTTTGGATTGTAGACATGACAAAAATATCTGATTGACAGACTTGACCAACTTGAAATACTAAAACATCAGTATAATTGCAACCGGCAGAGGCTAAAGTAAGTTGGGCTCAACAATATATTTCCCCAAAATGTTATTTTCATTTCATTACATTGCTTTCAAAATAAATTAATATTATGAGGTACCAAATAAATTTTGCAGCAATTGCATCCACATACCTGTGAAATGTCAGCCCATTGCCCTTGACTTGGGTATTCATACGTGTTGCATGTGCACATTCTTTAGGCATTCTGAACAAATTGTGAAAATTGAAATTATATAATTGAGATAAAAATGTTTACTAAGTAACGAGGCAAATATCCAATTTTCTGGATCCAAAGAAAACAGACTCCTTCAAAATCAATTTCCTTCAAAATCAAACTAGTCCATATCTCTAAGACTAAGCTATCTAACCAAGAAGTATCCTGAGAAGTGATGATCCTGTGTGTCAAAATTCTGTTGGACTAAAACTACTGAAATATTGGATACACTCACACTGTCACTATGTGACAAGCAAATAGTCTGGAAATTGTGAGACAGCCATGGAACAGAGTTACAACTAGATCTACCACTACCAGGTGTTATTATGTGTAGCGATAATCGGTGCTCTTATCACAAACTATACACTTCACATCATCCGGTAGCCAGTATCATACCTTATTCAGCAACATACAGTAATCTATGTCAAATACATTGCAAGTTAGAAAAGATTAAACTCACCCCATCTTTTGTGATTTTTAACACACGCTGACTACTCTACTGCAGTTTTTGTACAGAAAAATCTCAAACCTGTCCCGTACCAAGATGGCGGACAATTCTGCTGCCAGATACGCCCACCTTTTTGCTCGGATATTTATTTATTTCTGTGGAGAGACAACCTGCATTTCAGATTTCTTCAACATCTGGTACAGGTAAAAAAGAATAGACATACTAGCTTGACGACTGTGAGGTCATAAGCTGTGTTGACTGGCAGGTCTCCTGTTTCATTATTTATATCAGTCTGCCACAAACAATTGGCTACTAGCTATTTTGCCAACATCATAAACAGCACCTTTAAAATCTGGACGAATAAGTAGAAAAGACATGGTTCAAACTCAAGTAGTGTTTGTGATGCAGATGAGTCCCTTAACAGGTCATGCTAAAGCCTAAATACAGGCACAACACAAGCCACCAACTTACACACACTAAATGACAGACCTGACACTTTTTACATACTGTCACAACACTTGTTTTTATACGATAAAGAAATTGTCTTACATAATACATGCTGATGTTGTAGAGAAAATAAACTTCACCCCACCTCCACATGCGAGTAAAATTAACTCTTAAATGAACCAGTCTCAGAAAATATCAGCTATACAATGTTTTTAGGATGTGATTTATCCCTTATGCAGCATGTCATGGGCTGCTCTGTTCGGAGTCGCATGTACTGTAGTGGGTGTGTGTGTGTTACCATGGTAACAGAGGACACTGTGTCTCTCAAGAAGAGGGGCATCAGATCCTATAGACACGTCCTCAACCATTATCATGGATTTAGGTTATTTTGTCTATGGAAATCTTTAAATAATTGTACAGCAGCACTAAAATCTATAAATATCACTCTGTAATGAACAAGGCATATAAATGCATATAATTTTTATGTAATTCATATAATGTTGATTGGTTTATATTTTACTGTCGATTTCTAGATTTAGTCAACAAAACATTTTAATGTTACAATCAAGATGCATTCAAATTACATTCACAATGTTACTCGACTGAAATGAGATGATATTCAGTTGATTAAAATATAGACAGGATTTAATTGACTAAAACTAGACTAAAGCTAAAACAGCTCCAATAACTAAAAAATGTCTGATACTATACCACATATAAACTGTGTGAAAGTTTTAAATACATGTCAGTTTTAAAATATTCCTTGTAACCAACTAAACTGCATTTCTGGCAGGACACTCTTGTCTGATTTAAATGGGTTCATAAGAGCTTATATGCATTTTGATTTTGGCAGTAACTCAAGAGATGCTCTGGGATGAGCTGAATAAGCCTGACACAGATGACCCCTGTGATCTCAACCATCTCAGCAGAGCCTGGCATCATGATTATTAATGAAAACACTATAGTGTATAAGACATATGCTTTGGAGTTTGTCATATTATTGTTATTTATTCAGCTTAATTTAGACAAGTTTTTTTTTTTTTTTTGATTTACAGGCGAGCGATGGTTGCGTGAGCACAGCAGCATAGCGGCATGAATGGATGTAAAGGTGCAGCTCATTAGGGGGAGGGATGACAGGAATTGGACAGATAATTAGGTTCGAGAACAGACTTCTGCACCTGCCTGAAGTAAGCACAGGTTTCATTATACCATGATCAATCTGTCAGTTGTATTTAAGGCTACCTTTAAAAGGCTCAGGATTGACACCAAACATATTCTGGCTGATACAGAAGCATTTAAGTACAGATATACAAGGGGTGTTTGTTAGTCGATGAGACAAATATATCTCAACATAAATGAATGGTGACATTTGCAGCAATTAAACGATTAGTTACTTTATTTTATACGTTATATGTTGCAAGAGTAGAAAAATGTGTTCTTCATAAAACCACTAAAATGTTGTTCCAGAGGGGGAGACAGATGTTGACTCTTCTATAAACGATTTTGATTTATTGAGGAGGCCAGAGGTTGGTATTCAACCCTTTACATGTACTTGAGAAGTTTTTTCTGACTAAATGTATTTGTTTGGTTTTTTTCTCTTCCATTTGTGATGATAAAAAATGCTACTCAGGTACATTTGTACACGAGTAGGGTTAGGGAGTAGGGTAGAGTAGGGAGTAAAAAAAGCGGAACAAAGGATAAAAAACAACTGAACCAAACAATTCAGTCAATTTTTAAAATGAAAAATTAAGCGACAAAAATTTGCAAAAATGAATAAATAATCACAAAACACAACAAAACTAAGCAAAATATTCAAGCAAATTTAGAAAAATGTCCAAATAAATTAAGAAAACTGAACAAAATAAACAACAGGGTGAGTAAAAGTGAAGAAAATAAGTGGTAAAAAACAATGCTTCCAAAAAAATCAGGTAAGTTAAAAAAAAATATCAAGATAAGTATCAAGGCCGGACAAAATAAACAAAATGAT
This sequence comes from Pseudamia nigra, assembly GCA_029823295.1. NCBI lineage: Eukaryota > Metazoa > Chordata > Actinopteri > Kurtiformes > Apogonidae > Pseudamia > Pseudamia nigra. Next base: position 5,314 of record JAQQAE010015678.1, read on the forward strand.
CAAAATAATCCAAGAAATCAACAAAAACTGCCAAAACCCCTGTTAGAGCACATTATATGAGGCGATAATAAATTCCACAATGTGAAGTTACTCACTATTTGAGTAGTTTTTTTTAATGAGACACTTCTTTATTTTTACCCAAGTGTATGAGTATTTATACTTTTACATGAGTCATTATACTTATACAGTAAAAATACTTTTACTTGAGTGCTGCTTAGGATTACTCTGTATTTCTTATTACTCTTGTAACCATTTCATTGGTTACGACCGTCCCTTTTCTCCCCTACTCACATATGGAACATGTAGCTTATTATTTATATTAAATTGTTCTTACATTTTTCTCTGGCTGCAGTTAAGACACAGTCCTCTGTTGGCATACTTTTAGGTTTTGTACAGCACATTTTGACCTCGTTTCGGAATCCGTTACTGACCAATACATAGAGCACAGGGTCCACCACACAGTTCAGACTGGACAGAGCCAGTGTGATTGAGAAGCCAAAGTGCATTCTTTGCTCAAACTGGCAGTAACTTCCAGAATGCGAAGTGTCTGTACTTTGGTAGAATACTAATGAGCGTGCAAGCAAGAGAATGTGGTAGGGAGCAAAGCAAACCATGAAGATTCCAATGACCCCAAAGGACAGTAAGCGGACTTTTTTCTTAGCTTGGGCAGTCAGACCAGGACTCTGACCAACAGTGGCGAGTACTTTCCAGTAGCTCCCCGCCAAAATCAGCAGCGGCAACACAAATCCAAAGCCCACTCTCAGCATGTTAAACAAGGCAATACGCTCTGTCATGGGGTAAGTCTCATAACAGCGATCATTGTTGTTCTTTTCATCATGTGGATCTTTGAGGTCGTCATGTTGTAGCACCATGACATGCAGCGCAGCCACTAAAACATAAACTGCAGCACACTGCAACCAGGCATAGCAGGAGGTGCGGTGAGTCTTGGAACGGAATGGGTACGTTATGACCAGACAACGATCTACAGAGATACACACAAGCAGGAAGATACTGATGTACATGTTCGAGTAGTAGAAGAAGCCGGCTATGTTGCATGAGTTGAGCCCTAGCTTCCAGTGGTGGTCCTGCTGATAATAATTGATCCAAAGTGGCATGGTGAAGATAAAAATTAGGTCAGACAGGGACAGGCAGAGGAGGAAGATGCCCAGAACATTTTGCTGCTTCACTTGTCGCACAATTGGGCCCAAGGTAAGAATGTTGAAGATCAAACCAAAGACAAAAGCCACAATGTAAACTGACATCAGGAAGTCACTGATGGCACTTGCACCGATGTCAACACACACAGTCGAGGTCTGACTTGAGTTTGTGGCTGTTGATGATGTAGATGTAGCAGTGACATTCATGGTTCCTTCTCGGGGTTTTTTGTCTCTTTCCTGGGTAGAACTTCACCTGCAAACAAAAATGGTTGTTTTATTAGTAAAAGTAACAACAGAAAGCTGGACTGGATTTATTTGATAGCTAAGACGCTTTTAGTCCCCATTCTATTTTGTGGTTCAGCGCACAAAAATGATAGGATTATTTGGCCGTCCTCTGATCTATTTGGAGGCAAATTAGTTTGCCCCATGTGTTGTGCAGAGAGCAAACGTTTCCTCCTCTGGAGAAGATATAGGCTTAGTCATGCTCCTTGATGATAACACTTTGCACCCACAGTTCTAACAGAAAGCAGGATTTCCAAAATTCCCCACTATTACTTCAACTGTGGCATTTAGAGAAAGCACATCTGCTTTTCTGTGAAGGTCCTGGTTTTATAGCGAATAGACGTATTTAAGCTGCAGTGCTTGATAGTTTTTTCTATAATTACCTTTCAGCAGCATATTATAATTCAAGTTGTCTGAGGAAGAATATGAATTTTAATCACTTCGCTTCTTTTAATCACTGTTCTCTGGTAAGAGGTTGTAGACGGGGCAGATTTGATCAATCACAGGTGTTTTCAGCCTGGTAGGGGGATTAAATATGTGATTGACGGGTGAAATTACAATTGTTGTTCAGATTTTGCAGATGTCTGCTTCATGGTTCAGCACAAAGCAGACATCTGCTTTTCGAAAACAGCATAAAGTGGCATCAGGGTGATTAATGTTTCTATTGCTACAGAAAAAAGCTGTATATTTTCAAACAAATATACTACATCAGATGAATTAGATGTGACAACCAAACCATGTGCTCATCACAGTACTTTATGTTAATGCTGCTTTTTGTTAAATTATCTACAAATCTTTGCACTTATTGCACGGCAGGACTAAAGCTGAGTGAGCGGCAGGGTCAGAGGAGGTTGAACTCACAAAGTGAACTTTTGCATTGGACTTTAATCACTGTTTCATACAATGCAAATCCAATTTATCCAAGAAAAAGGATTTTGTGATTCTATAGAGACAAAATGACCCAACCCAAAGAGTGTCTCAAACATAATTTAGATTTATCCTCACAGACAGATGTGCAGTTTTAACAACACAGCCAATACATTATACTGTACCTAAAAGTGCCACATTTTCCCCAGTCCACAAAAATGTGTTCTGTCATTGTGTTAAGTAATGCTGTCATCACTGTTGTTTGGTCATCTTGTTTTCAATTTGTAGTATCAGTTATTTGAAACATAGATCTCTGTGTTTTCCATTGCATTTTATTTTGAATGATTTTGCATATTTTTCAGATCACACACAAAGAAATGCCTAAAAAGTAGAACACTGAGAAATAAACTATGAGAATCAGTGCAAGAGCAGGTTGTGCTCTGCATAAAAGCCCATATTTTTGGTTGGGATTTACGTATATGGGCTACAGTATATTCAGAGGAGGCTAGTACTCAACTACTCCTTTACATGTACTTGAGTAGTCTATTTTTCACAATGTACTTCTGAGAGTAGCTGATTTTCAGATTACTTTTTGCCGTCACTTAGCTACGTTTGGGATTTAAAAAGTGTACTTCTACTCAGTTACATTTGGCCACAGCTCAACACAAACACAAAAAGTGTTTTCCTCCAGATGGTGGGGAAGAAGAGTCATATTCTGCTCTACTACTTTGTCAACCCAAAAAGCACAAATGAATAAAATGAGCCATAAAGCATGCAACAGGAATCTGGACCAAGGTGCCCTGCTGACACCAGGGCAGTGCATGGACCTCAGCACCTCTAGCACGCCAATGTCACAGTGCACTGGTGAATGCCATTTAGCATTTTCTAGGGTCCAGCCCACCAGGAAATAACAACAGGAGCAAAATTATTATTATTATTATTATTATTATTATTATTATTATTAATAATCTAAACACAAATTATTTGTGTTTAGGATGTGAAGTGTGAGTGGAGAGATGAGATTATATTATAATATACATAGGATAATTATCTGTGTTTGTGAGTGGTACTCCGCCATTGGATTATGTCTGAAGATAATCAGTGAAAGGTGACCAGGTGGAGGGATGATCTACTGGGGAGTCTGGGGTGGAGGCAGGGTGCTGTGCCACTTCTGGCTTGTCCTGAAAATTTCATCCAAATCCACTCATAACTTTTTAAGTTATGTTGTGAGCAAACAAACAGATAAATAAATAAACTAATGGCCAACAATTTCCTCACAAAACCTCCTTGTTGGAGGTATTTAACTGAAAATCATCTGAGGGTAAATTTGGCCCATTAGCTGTTCTTGTGTTAATTGGATTATTTGGGCATTTGTTGTAGAACACGAATGATGAAGAATGAGCAGATTAAATTAAATTAACTTCAAAATGCTTTGATGGTAAATGATTCTGTCACTTTTTTCCCCCTGTATTAGAGATTTCAGCATTATTAAATTAAACGTGGGTTTCATTCTCTCTTTCCCCCTCTCTGTTTTCCATATCCCAGTTTCATGCTTAGATATTTATTTCTTCTCTCTGTTTGTGTTCTATCGCTTAGCCTTGCTCCTGGTGCGTTTATGGCCTCTGGAAGTATCTAATGCCATTAGAGTCTGGGCGGAGGTAGGCTGTCCCATCTAAACTCAATAATGGAAAAGCCATTTAGAGTCAGGCCATCTTCAGTGAATGATAATGTGTGTGTGTTAAAGTGGACCTTAATCTGTGCATATCTGCATAGGTTTGATTTAATGAATTATGCATTACATTTTCAAATAATGATGGGAAACCACACTGACAGTAGTCACAGAAAGTTTTACGCATCTGATTCCTTTTTTCAGCTAGTCTTCAGCTGTTATTAGTCATCAGTCTGGCTCGCTATGACTAACCACACCTCTTGCTAAATATGAGTCCATATAGGTTAGTTTCTTTTTTTTGTGTGTGGATTTTCCAGTTGTTTTCCACCTTTATATCATGCAATATCTCCATACAGGCCTGTTTTTAACAGCTGGTCTGTGCTTCAGCCAGCCTTTTCAAACATCAGAGCCAACTATGTGTTTGTTATTATAACCTGAAAAAAACCTCAACGTCATTTTGCAGCTTTGTCACCGGTGAAGCTTTAAAAGGAAACAACATCAACTACTTTCTTGTTGAGAGCAGCACAAGTCCTAAATCAAATGAAGCATTCAAACGAATATTTTTCATTCTCATTTTGTTTTATGGCCTTTCCTCCCAAATACCAAATATGCGAGAGTTGGGGTCCAACTCTACATTCCTTAGAATTTCCACTTTTTTGTCAAGTAGTGCTCCACTGCACCTCTCAGCATGTTTTTGCTGACCAATGCTGAGCATACTGCAGATACACTGAACCCTGAAGAGATTCAACATTTCTATTCTAATTATTTTTATACCACTGGCTTCCGTAGCCTCACGTGTGAAATCTCTCTCTCTCTCCAGGGAACAAGAAGCAAAGAAATTGAAGTGTAAAAAAAAATCCCTACTCTACAAAGGAAAAGTGAATTAACTCCACATTTTGGTCAGACGAGAATTAGACCTTTTGATATGTGATGCAATTTGGGATGTAGTGCCTCGACTCAGAGAAATTGCATTGTTAAATTTGCAGCATTTACTATGATAAGATACATATTCACTGCTTTGGTTTTGTTTTCCTCAATGTGTTGAGTTACCGGGTAAATCAACAAAATGAACAGAATAATAAAGTTCAAAAATGTGAGTAAAATGAACAAAGTAAGTCGGGAATTAACAAAATTATTAAGAAAATGAAGGCAATAAGATGCAAAATGAGCAAAAAAAGAAGCAAAATGAACCAAACATTCCATAAAAAATAAACAAAATAAGAAGAAATTGAACAAATGTGAACAAAACAATCAATAAAATGAACAAAATAATGAACTAAAATTGGCAGGATATGAAGAGAAAGAAAAAACATCAAGAAAATGAACACAATCTTCTTCTCCTTTCGGCTGCTCCCCTCATGGGTCGCCACAGCGAAATACCAATAAAAAGCAAAATGAACATAAGCGAAAAACAAAATAAGAAGCAAAATGAAAAAAGAACCAAATAGAAAGACAGATAATAAGTTAAATAATTAATAAAATGAATAAAAACTCATTTTTCTCTGTTTTACTGTTTGTGTAGTTAATGCGTTTTGCTTTTTTCCTGTTTTGTCTAAGACAACTGTAAGACATGTTATAAGCAGACCATCAACCAGCTATGCTTTGTGCCTCACCTGCTCTTATTCTGTCAGAGGTGTCTCGATCTCATAAAAGAGAGCCGTCCTATACGTGCTGAGTTTCAGATGCATTCCAGAGTTGTTTCACATTTGCCTGAGTCCAGTCCAGGACGAGCTTCCTCACAGCTGCCGACAAACAGCCCACACACTCCAGTCCTTCATGGTGATTTCTGTTTATGACTGTGCTAGAGAGCTATCAGCCTGTAGAAAGAGGCAGCAGGTTTCAGGATGTGTGCTATCTGTGGATTTTGCTGTAGATGAGTTGATGTACCGTTGACAGCCACAGTTGAACTGTCAGCAAACAGAGTTGAGAGGGGATGAGACGCACAAAAAAGGGAAGACACATGCAGGAGGAGGGCTGTAGATAGGCACACGTGTAGAGGAAGTAGACTTCAGAGGGTGGGGGAAACCATGAGGCTGTAACGGAATACATATTATGCTTTTTTTTTTTACCTCAGGTTTCTACCAGAGCTTGTGGGTTGACAGACAGACAGGCTTTACCCTCCGAATTGTACTGTACATGTAGGCCTTCTCATACTGGTACTAAACTAAATATGAGTTACGTAACCTGATTTCAGTTACATAAATGAAGCTACATCATAAAGTGTTATCATAAAGTGATAACACTTTATGCATCAGAGTGTGGGGAAAATTTTCCCCACACTCTGACGCAGAGTTCGACTCATTGGACTGAGCAGCAGAGATCAAGGCAACAAATTAACATTTTGAAAAACACATAAAAGCGTCAGGTTAAAAAGTGAGTAGATTTCTATGGAATAAGCTCAGTACCAGGCAGAAACATGTTTATGAAAGGAATCTGTGACGAAAGCCAGTGGTAGGGCTGTAAATGTGCCGAGTAAACATTCAAAACCAGCTGCAAATGCTGCATACTTTCCTACGAACAAGAATGAATACCTGTGGCTTGATATCATTCAGCATTAGACGAGATGGCAGAAGGATTAGAATAGTATATTTGAAAGTCTGTCCAGCCTATCATCTACCTTTTTCTCTGTCACTATAGCTCTGTGAGGGAGTATATTCAGAGTACGGCTCATATAAATGCTAAAAATAAATG
>JAQQAE010015679.1:0-11978 GCA_029823295.1 Pseudamia nigra
GGGAGGAAGCCGGAGAACCCGGAGAGAACCCACGCAGACACGGGGAGAACATGCAAACTCCACACAGAAAGGTCCCATATTGTCATACATTAATTTATATCTGTACTACTTATATATGTCAAAGATTTTTCTAAGAGTTTTGACAAAAAAAATAGACTGTTGATCTGAATTTTTCTTATTTTCTGAGATTTCACTGCGTGGTGTCATACCCAAGCACACTGTAATTGGCTGAAATGCCGTCCATTCCCAGAGTGACCTGGGATCAGATTCACAGTGATATACATACACAGTGGCTACCGTAAACACATAACAAAGAACTTTTCACGGACAATTTTTCTGAAAAATCTCAGGAACAGGCAAGTTGTTCATGGAGGCAGAGGTAATTTTAAGTTGACAGATTGGTTACGACATGGACTAATGCACTTAAACCGGCCTGTGACTGGTTCTGACATGTTTCACGAATGATAACATTTTAAAATGTCTTCCTTTGTCTATTCTCCATCTTATGTGGATTTCTCAGAACTGACAGCACTGAACAAGTTCATATTTTCACAGCTTTTATTTGACATCATAAACTCCTATAAACCTCAAAACCCAATAACCGTTTTCACAGTACTGACCTTTAAGAATAAATATTAATAGAAAGGGATTTTTTTATAGAGTTGAAGGATTTTGCAAGGTCTTGTGAATTGTGAGGTTTACATATGATTTTTTTTTTTTGTCTAAATATGGAGATGGAATAAAAATCCTCCTCTTTGTTTTTTATAATTCCAGAGAGCATCATCAGAGACAAAGAGTTTGAGGTGATGATGCAGATCGACTGTGAAGTAACAGACACCAGGATCCTCCACATCAGGTCTTCAACTATCCCACCTCTGCTCCGGGTTAACCACACGGGCACAGTGTACCAGCACTCTCCAGCTGACAACCAGGCCGCGCCTCCCGTCGGGGTGCTCATGGGTTCTTCTTAAGGTCACCATCAGCACCTGCGTTCTATGCAACGTCAAAAAAACTCACATTGGAAAACTGAAGACTATTTAAGCTGTGACAGTGTATTGGATTGACACTGTTCACATGTTCATTAGTAAACAACGCTACAAATTATCAGTCAGCAGTGAACCAGAGTCCAAGCACATGGTCCTTGTGTGGCAGCACAGCATCTCACATAACAAACAGTAGGAAGCAGAACTTAAATACACACAGATACAAGGTATTAGCTTCAAGTCAGCTTTACTCTAGTTTCCTAATTTTGGTTCTTAGCTGCAAGGCTAGACCTAGAATGGCAATAATATGGCCAGGATTTATTCCACCGCAAAAGTAAAGGGCCCATATTATTTTTTAATTTAGTCAAGTTGAGGGCCACCCACGCCGAGCACTATAACTAATGACAACTACATGTCCACAATACTGTTCTGTGAGCGTCTCAGAGGGAGCTACGTCTGAGGCTAAAATGAATATTGACCTATGCCTAGATACTGGTCTCTTACCTTTTGTCCACAAACTTCACATGCTTGAGAATGCAAATAAGTTGAATTGAAAATTTAACTCGATATTCAATATTTGAACGTAGAATGTTGCTGGGTATCTCAAAACATCTACACAAATTGCCAGCCAAGTCTTCAACACAAAATGTTAATTTTTTTATCTCTTTACTTCTAGTGTCATTATAACTGACCTTAATTGCTTGCTGACCTTAGCACTGTGGGTAAGGCGCGGATATTTTCTTCATTATTCATATTATTATGAATAAACATAAGATTAAAACCTATGTTCTCATTGGCCCAATGTGTTTGCATTGTTCATAAAATCACTCTTCAAGTGATGAGAACAACATAATTATCCTGTGTCATATTTCTCAAGTCTAGTCATCTTGTTTGGTGTGGGCAGCCCTTTAACTGAACTCTCATGCATCCCAAAATGTGATTTTTTTTTTTTTTTTTTTTTTTAATATATTTTTTAAAAATTTAAAATGCAACACATTTCATTTGTTGTACCCTTTCTGTATACTCCTGGTTTTAAGTCTTGTTGCAAACAAGTTGTTTTAGTATCTTTTCCTTCAAATGCAAATGAGGTGATTCTGCCCTGTTCCTGTCGGTGCCATGGATTTCATCACGTTTAGTTTTAGAGCCACGGGCCTGTTTTATAAAGGAAAAAGATCACGTTTGTTTTCAGACATTAGAGAGTAACTTGTAATAGCAAAGCACAACAGATTGTGTTTGTATTTTAGTAAACACATTGGATGCCACGTAGTGTCTTTCACCTCTCTAAATAAAACAAATATTTTAGTTTTATAATGGCAAACGGAACAGAGGTGTGCAGGAAGCTCAGGAAGTGAGGTCATCTATTAACCATTGTTGACTGGTTTCCATTTATGTAAAAATTCCAGGTGCTTTGTTTCAAACATATTGATGAAGAATTTGAGTTTTTGGAGTCTTTGCACTGTGCTTCTCTTATATTACTGAAAAGACAGAGATACATATTTATTTCTACAGGTATGTGACAATTTCACCAGCTTCTGTGGTGTGTGTGGGTGTGTGTGTATGTGTGTGTGTGAGGCTACTGCTTTTCTCTGCTACCTAAGCTTTGCTATGTCAGGATTTTTAGATGTGCAAACTTGTTTTTTCAAGTCCACTACATAAGACAAATGTATATAAAATATTAAATTGACTGGGAAGGGAATATATGGTCATTTTTGGTACCTCAAGATTTCTTTCATGTCAGATTTTATATCTTAAAAATTGACTTTTTCATCTCGCTTGGAACTTTTATTTTCTCCGTCCACTGTTTTGCTGCAGAGGCCTTAAATTGCAAATGCAACCATTGTTCAAAATCTGTCAAATGGTGTTAAAATGGTAAATTATTGCAGATATTTGTACCAGACAAGCAGAGTCTTGGAATGTTCTGTATTGGTTTGTCTGTGAATTTGTTTGATTAACTTTAAGGGTAGATAAAAAACTAGTTGTCTTGGAAAAAAAAGACCTAATAATTACAGTTTCTACCATATGGAAATCCATAACATAGTGCCCTTCTTGCATGTGCATCTCTTTTAGCTGTATGACTGCACAGATGGTGATGTTGTAGTTCAACAGATGCCCATAAAATTCTGTTCAGAAATATTGATTGATTGATACTTTACTGATCCCACAAAAGGGGAAATTCACAAACGGCAGCGAACTGGGCTCGCGCCTTGCAGTTGGGGGGGATACAATAGGAAAAGAGTAGAGTATATAAATATGTCCATCACTTTTGGTGTTTTTTCTGTATCTGTTCTTTTTCTGTTTTGATGTCTCTGTATTTTAACTGTACTTGGGGAAAGTTGTGGTTTTTATATTCAGCTGTGTGCATAAACCAAAATAAACACTGGATTTTCTCTAACTATACCTTTGTGTGTTTATACTTTTACTATAATTGGTTCACTTACACTATCAGTCAAAAGTATGGAGACATATTCTCCTTGTGTGTTTTTCTTTATATTTATTATTTTCTATTTTACATTAATGCTGAAGGCATCTGATCTGTCAAAGAATACATATGGAAGTATGTGGTAAATAAATGTTAACAGCCCAGATTGTTTAATATTTTAGATTGTCCAAAATAGACACATTTAGGTTTAATAACAGGTTTGTGGTAGTGAGAATGGTTTTCAAGTCACAGCTGTTCCTTGCCAAGACTTCCTCAAGAGTTCATTTGCACCAATTCTTGTCTTTTTAATGTGCTTTGGACCATCTGTTGTCTTTTGCATAGGAAGGGTGAGTACGGAGTCAATAGTCCAATTATTGCTACTACAATTAGTGTAAAATTCAATATTATGGCAAGAAACAGATCAGTAAAGACAAAAAAATGTTAGTCAAGTCTGAAGAACTGTGAATATGTCCCCAACTGCAGACATTATAACCATTAAACCCTATGGTGAAATTGGGTCTCATAAGGACCACCCCAGGAAAGGAAGACGAAAAGCTACCTGTGCTGCAGAAAGGTTAAAACGATCACTCAGAAACTGGGGGACTGACATTCATTTCTTAAAGTAATGATGGATTTTCTTAAGTTCCTTGCCAAAATATGGATTTGTAGTGTTATTGACTCTGTGCCTACCCTTCCTCTGCACACATTTGATGGGAAGAAATGGCACAAATGTAACTCTTAACAAGACACCTGTGAATTGACAACCATTACAGGTTGACAACCTCATGAATTTGATGAGAAAATGCAAAGCTGACATTCAAGATAAGTGGCTACTTTGATTAATCAAAAATATAAAACATGTTCTGGGTTTGGTTAGTATATACTTCCATACGTATTATTTCACAGTTTGGATGTCTTCAGTTTCAAGACAATAATAAAAATACAGAAAAAAGGTTGTGTCCAAACTTTTGGCTGGTAGTTCATTTTGACATAAATGAGTACAGTGGATTGACTGAAGCTGTTTTCTTGAATTTCAGATGACATGAGCTGAATGACAAAGACAGTGACTGTCAGCATAACCAAGGTTTATTGCAAATTGTCTCAAAACAGTCTGAAACGGAGGGAGTTAAGTGCTTTCACAAAACAAAAGTCTACCACACAGGACCTGTGGTAGATGATGCAAAGAATGATAACATAAAATAGCATATAAAAAGGAAAACAATTGTGTCCATTTGTTGAAACTGCTTCTTTTACCACTTAATGTATTCTGATTCTTTTACATTCATTAATCTTATAATCTCATCTCACATTCATACCTATGGACAATTTAGAGTCACCAATTCACCTATCCCAGCTGACTTGAGTGAAGGCAGGGTTCACCCTGGATGAGTCGCCAGTTCATCGCAGGGCTGACACATAGAGACAGACAACCACATTCATACCTATGGACAATTTAGAGTCACCAATTCACCTAACCCCCTAGTGGGAGGAAGCTGGAGTACCTGGAGAGAGAACATGCAAACTCCACACAGAGGAGTTTGCATGTTCAGTCCCACCACCTGGTGTTGGGATTGAACCCAGGACTCAGGACCTGCTAACTGTGAGGCACGAGTGCTACCCACTGCACCACCGTGTCGCCATGGCTTCTATACAGTTTTACAATATATACAGTACAACTTGATGCGTTGACTGAGGAGCCAGGCCCACTTTTGTTTTTTTTTACTTTAAAACGTACAAACTTTTCAAACTGAAATTAAAAAAATAATCACATACTTGTACAAAGACTGCCAGTGTGGACTGATCTACAATCCACTTCATCTCCAAATTAACCCCTAAAATGTCTACTGTCTAACACTTGCTAAGGCTCTACATATGCAAACTTAATGTTGTATGTGACTTGATGTCCATCATCCCATGCATACAGTAGACCTTCTTTGGGATTGTAGTCAATCTGTGTTGTGTAGGTGTAGTTGTTGGTAAAAGGCATCCTGGGTATCATCTGAGTGTTAGTGTGCGTGTCAAAGGCGTATTCTAGCTTGGCATCCCTTTGGTTGTAGCTGTCAACAGCGTACAGGACGCCACACACGATGAAACAGTTCCCGTAGTGGTGTCTCCTGAGCCCGGTTCTCCACGTGGTCTCTCTCTGCATGGTGAGGTCTAATGGGTTCAGTTGACTCAGAACAATCACTTCCTGAAAGAAGCCTTCATCATCCAGAGCTGGGTAGATGATCCACAGTCCACTCTCATCCACTGCGATGTCAATGTCTGAGTGACTGCGCCACTCCCACGGTGATGACGAGTCTTCAAAAAGGGCATCATGCAACATCGTCCAAGCGGCCACGTAACGTTGACGCAGGTCAAACTTGATGATGTCACGAGAAAAGGCGCGGTTGTAGTAGAAAGCCCCATTGTAGACCACATGACCTGTGCCAATCCAGTTGTAGGGAAGTTTGTAGGAGTTGGTAAAACGGCCTGTAGAGGAGAGATGAAATGAATTAAAAACATAATGACATTGTCCAAATTAGTCATATTTATCTTTGATGACAGCTTTGCATCAGTCATAGTATTGTCTCCTCAGATTCAGCGGGTAGTCACCTGGAGCAGTTTTCAGTTCACAGGTTTGGATTGACTGACCTTCATTTCTTACAGTAATGATGGGCTGTCTTTCCTTACTTGTGTCTTGCCATATTATGGATTTGTAGTAGCACAAATAGAGCTTATTGACTCTTTACCCACTCTTCCTCTACACAAGACATGAGATGGTCTAAAGCACGAAACGGCACAAATAACTCCTGACACCTGTAAATTGAAAACCGTCCTGATATAAAGATACAAAACAGGTGCTGGTGGACCGATATAAATGCTTAAACAGGGGACCTGTCACTCAACACGGCTTACAACCTCACAGTTGTCAAGCTAGTATGTCTGTCCTGGTCTAACCTGTACCAGATGTTGAAGGAATCTCTCCTCAGTCGTCCTGTGGTTAGATAAGCTACAGTTGCTAACTCCATAGTAGATATCATTGCGACTGTTTTCAGCTCCACGGGTGAGTGCATGAGCTTGTGCACCTATGAAGTTGTAAGGCGTGGTGACTGGCAGGTCACCTGTCTAATCATTCACGATGGACTTCTACATCCATGTGCTACTAGTTTGTTTGCCAGCATTATCAACTGCACCATTAATGTACAATGTTGAAAATAATAATAATGATAAAGAAAAACCACTGAAGGAGAAGGTGTGTCCAAACTTTTAACTGGTAGTGTATAAATTAATTCTATGTAGGACTCGATATTTTCTCTATGATTATAAGGCTTATGTATCACCAAGTAAAATCCAGTACAAATAAAATCAAAACTTCATACAATTGCTGTATGAGTTTGTTGTATTTGGCCCCTGTTGACATTAAGTCTTGAAGGGCACATTTGTGATTTGAAAACTATTCCAGGAGACTGAGATGGTAAATCGGATGAGAGCGTGTAAAGCTGTAATCAAAACTACATGTGGCTACTTTGGACAATCTAAAATATAAAACATTTTCTGTGTGTGCAACACTTTTTTGTTTATAATTCCATGTGTTCTTTTGCAGTTTTAATGTCTTCAATGTCCAATGTTGGAATCAATTAAAATAAAGGAGAAAGACTTAAGGGGAAGTTGCACCCAAAATGTTGACTGGTGGGGTACTGTATACATACATAACAAACAACAGAATTATGCAAAACTACTGCTCCAGTTGTTGGAAAAGTAATTTTTATTAAATTCAGTGTTGAGCCTATTCCTAAAAAAGGGGTGTGTGCTTTTAAGTTTTTATTGTTTTTCCTAATACATAATATAGTATCTTGATGACATTTGATGACATGAATGAGGGAGCAGTGGGGCTTTGGTGGAGGTACACTAGAGTTCCTTCAAAACAGAATGTGTCTGTCTTAACTTCCACCTATTTTCATGCAAAACATTGCAGTGGTATGATTGCACAAATGGGGCCTAAGAAATATTAACAAGGCAAGTAGATGCATCCACTATCCTTGTGTTGTCATTTGAAATCTTGTGTCACTCTCGAGATGTCCGAGCAGCTTTCCCCTTTGGAAGCTCAAAGTTAACTCGTTGGTGAAATATCCTTTCCAAAGTGTTGCACTCTCAAAAATGACACACAAAAGGCCTCAGTGAACTTGACCTTCAGTTATTATATTTATTTTACTTCATCCTTGAGTCCAAGTGAATGTTTTATAAATATATGCGGCTGCAGCTAAAACCATAACCTCAGTGGTAAAGATAAGTCATTTAGGGAAAACTTTGACCAGTTTCTCTTACCTTGTTTGAAAACCTCCAGGTTGCGGAACTCCAACAGGTTGTTTCCATAATAGAAGTTTGTAACATAAATTTTATCATTGTCAGACTTCGGATCCTTCATCCATGCTCCTTCACTCCTGCCATAGGTGTTGTGTGTTACTGGCTCTGAAATACTTGCCAATGTGTCTTTACAGTCCCCTGTAAAACAACCAGAGAGTTAGACATGAAGATTTAGAAGCTGTTCAACATCCTCCAAACCCTCCGTGTGTGTCAGAGTCTGCAAATAATTATGACTTTTTGTTGTTATAACCAGCCTGAATCGCAAAAAGGGGTACGTTGCCCTAGAGTAATGATAATTCTTAGAAAAAAACACAGTCAAATCAGTTTCACTGAAAATGTTAGCATGGTGTTTTTCAACAATTTTGCCTTCAGTAATATTCAGATGCTTAGCTCTTGTTTTGGTATATGCAGAGCTGTTGGTGCACTTTTTCAAACCACCTGGCAAACATTCTAGGAGCATTGCATTATCATATTTCCTGGAGTTTTCATGAATAATGCAACTTATTTTAATTTGTTTTAATTTCCTCAACTTTACCTTATTTGGAGTCAGTGTTTAGAGAGCTGACAAAGTACAGAAACTCACTGACTCAGAATGTTCGATGGTCCAGCACTCTGATACATCACTTGCAGCAGATAACCAGCTCTAATTCTGCCCAGTGAATTTCAGCACTTTTAGCCTTTTTCATCTCTATTTATGCGGTACTGCCATTAGTTTTTTACTGTCATGCATTATATTAGTCTGTCTACTGTGTGTGGCTGATGTCAGTCACTACGTATCTGTAAAGATGGAGGCCTTTTCATAACTACAGTCCAAGTTTACGTGGTGCAAATAAAGCAACCTGAGTCTTTTTTTTCTTTGCATATTGCTGCAAACTAAATTCTACAACTTGGAAGAGTTAAAAGCTGTTCTACAAACTCAAAGTAAAAATAGCTGTGGCTGTAGCTCTGTATTTTAGTGCAATATATGAATGATGGTTCTTAATGCACTGCTGTCTTAAGATTTGGAGAATGCTGATGTTCAACTTCGGTTTGTTTACACACTGCAATACATTCAGATTTCTTGAAGCTTATAAATCTGTTCTGCACTCTAAAATACAAAAATCCGCTTTTCTCTTGTCCTGTATTTCACAGTGTAGTAGTCACAATGTTTTCTGATCAAAAGTGGGCAAAGTTACAAAGAAGCCCTTGGAAAACAAAGTAAAACTCAAATTAACATGGTCTATTAGCTACACAAGTATTTAATAGACTGGTGTAAGTTGTCCAGGTATGAATTTGAGTGTCACAGTAGTGAGTATTTAATATATGAACATATTTACCAGGTTTTCTTGAAGGAGATCCCTCATGCCTTTGCATTGGCTCATCTAATTCCAATCGTCCTTCTTCCTTTTCTTCCCAGCTGATCTTGTATTTTGGTTTGACTGGAGTTGTAGTCGTCGTTGCAGGGGTCACTGTAGTCGTCGTTGCAGGGGTCACTGCAGTCGTCGTTGCAGGGGTCATTGTAGTCGTCGTTGCAGGGGTCACTGTAGTTGTTGTTGCAGGGGTCACTGTAGTCGTCGTTGCAGGGGTCATTGTAGTCGTCGTTGCAGGGGTCATTGTAGTCGTCTTTGCAGGGGTCATTGTAGTCGTCGTTGCAGGGGTCACTGTAGTCGTCGTTGCAGGGGTCACTGTAGTCGTCGTTGCAGGGGTCATTGTAGTTGCAGTCGAAGTCGTTGCTGTCATGGTCGTTGATGAACTCATAGTCATAGGTGTGGTAAACAGCAGAGCTCCAGTGGTTGATCTTTGTGTGCTTGGAGGTAAAGTTGAAGGAAAACCATGCTCCATTCCTTCACCAGGTGTTGTGGCAGCCTCTGTGGGCATAGCTGTTGTTGGGTTCAGAGGTGCTCTAGCTGGATTTGTGTATGTTGTAAGGGTCATAGAGGCAGTTGTGGCAGCAGCCAGACCCTCTGTGGATACATTTGGCCTCAGTGCGCCAGGATTAGATGCAGCAGTGGTTTGCACTTGGAGCATCAGGCCCAGGTTGGAGACTTTTTTCGTGGTGGTTATTGCTTCACTCTTTGCTGTAAGCGTGTCCTTTGTGGTCATCTCTCCAGGGGGTTGGGCTGTGCTTGGTGCACTTTTAGCTCCATCTGGTCCAGCTGTGACAGGGATCAGCCTCTGAGTAGCGTGTGGTTCAGAGTCTGTTGTTCTGGTTTTCTGTGTGGTGGTATTCGGTCCCAATGTGACACTTGTTTTTATGTGTTTCTCAGTCTGTGTTGTTGTTTTTTTGCCATTAATAAACTTATTCTGAAGTGTTACAGTGGAATCGGCCTCTTTGGGTTTTGTGGATTGGCTGTCTTTCTTGGAGCTGCTGGAGGCAGCTGCTGTCCTGGGATGAAACAGTCTCTGTCTTGCCTTCATCCTGGGGCAAGGGTGCTGAAGAAAATTCTCCTCGAAGAGGTTGATTGGTCCATCGCCGCTGAATCCATGATACTCGAACACTAAAAAGAAACATGACGTTGTGAGATAACCTTAATATTGGTATGATTTTTTTACAGTGTTGATTCTGTTTCCCAACTTTGTAAAATGTCAGAAAATGGTGAAACATGACAAGTTGTATTTCCCAAAGACATCCACAAACCTTTGCTGTCTCTGAGGAATAAAGAAAATCTGCATATTTCTTAAGATAGACAACAAAATTGTGCTTTCTTTTCTTTTTGTTAACCCAAATAGTCAGTGAAAATCGTTGTATGTTAATGCAAAAGCTGATGACTGATTAATCAGAAAATTGTTGCAGACAAATAATAGAATGAAGCACAACTCTAAACCCAGCAGCACAAGTGAATTACGGTACTCAAGATCCAGCACTGTGATGCAATTTTCAGTCTGACCATTACAAAAAGTTATGCTGATGAAAGTGACAAAATTAAACCACAAGCGATTATCACTGGATGAACACATCACAGTGATGAGCAAATTTCAGACTTTTCTCGATGCAGTCAGTTTCTTTTCTTGGTTAGAGTTCAGGGAAAAACTGGAAAACACTGAAAAGATGAAGACACACTTAGCTTTACAAATGTGTTTGAGTAAAATGAATATTCTTGACAATACTGACATTTTTCCCAAGTTCCAAGTCATTGTTAGTATAAAAGAAGAAAGTAGAAAATGAACAGGTCAAAAGAACAAAACGTGCTTTCAGGCTTTTAAAACAATATGAATACAATATGAATGCTTTGACTTAAGAGTTCATAAATCAATATTTGGCAGAATAGCCCGGATTCTTCATATTGCTGTTGAGAGCTTTATGCCACTCCCAGACTTACAGTGCAATCAGCTCAGCTTTGTTTGATGACTTGCTACCATCTATCTTCATCGTGACATGGAGTTTTCAACTGGATTCAGGTTTGGAAATTTGGAATGAGTGGCCCCTTGATTTTTCCAGGTCTCTAGGTTTTTTTGGCTTCCATCACCCATCCTCTTAAAGGTGACTTGAAGGGTTTATACTTACAGTTCTCTCCTGGCTCTCCGTCATCAGCCACCATCGGATCGGGTTCAGATTTATAGAACGTCATTCCTCTGATGATCATTCCGCCGGGGCCAGTCTTTGACACCTGAGGAGACCCCTGGGTGCCTGTGGTTTTAACAGGCACCTGGGGACTCATTTCAATGATTTCCACATCTGAGTGATCTGCATGGGGGATGGATAGATTCTCCCCGATAAACCTCTCTTCATACCTTTCCTGTTAGGGGACAAAGACAAATAGCACCTGTGAGGCAAAGATGAGTAGATCTAATTTTTGAGATTAAGAATCGGTCTCACTTGTTTTCATGCACTATTTATCTGATTATGTTATGTGAGTAGAGTGGTCACAATGTTGAAATTTACACTGACTGTTAATTACCATGCAGATTGTACACTGCCTGGCCAAAAAAAAAAAAGTACCACCTGGATTTCACTAAGCAAATGCAGTAAAAGCATTTCCACACACACAATGTGAAGGGAACTCAGGGGATTGGGACTGAACAGCTGTGTAACCTCAAGAAAACCACTAATCAGTGAGGATAGCCAAAAAAAAGCTTCAATTTGCTAGGGAGCATAAAGATTGGACTCTGGAGCAATGGAAGAAGATGAAGGTCATGTGGTCTGATGAGTCCAGATTTACCCTGTTTCAGTGCGATGGGTGCATCAGGGTAAGAAGACAGGCAGATGAAGTGATGCACCCATCATGCCTAGTGCTACTGTACAAGCCTGT
>JAQQAE010015680.1:0-11978 GCA_029823295.1 Pseudamia nigra
GCACAAGTAATTCTAACATCAAAAGGTAATGAATTTTTGTTTGTGGTCATTTTTGTAAGGTATTGTAAGTGTGGTAGATTTCTGTATAAGTTGGTGATGGGAGACAGATACATGGGCAGTGCAGTGCCATGCTCTGTCCGTCACTACGTCTCCCGACAACATCCATGCTCTCTGATGACCGCGGCGAATTGAGAGAAATCGCCTCGGACAGATACGGGGCAGACAACTTCACTTTTCTCTGAAGTCTAATAAAAACATGAAGTATAAACTTGTAGACAAGATGAGGTAAGAGAATGTATAAATTATAAACTACAGTAACTCAGTTCGTTAGTGCTACTGTACTTTGCCTTGCCTCCTTTATTTAAATGAGCTTAAACTCAGGCTGGGTGTGCAATGATTAGTGAGTGGATGTGGGACAGAAGGCATTCGGGGATGTGGGGAGAACAGAGAAACTCAGACACTTGTACAGAATCTTATGAGAGTATATATATATACAGTAGTTCTATCCTACACAGTACAAGCATATCTGCAGCCTATGTTGTCACTGCAGATTGACACTTGAGCTGGTCAACCCTGATTAGAGGATTTTTATTTTTTATTTTTTTTACAAAATTTGTGACAGGTGGCTGAAACATGCACCTACATGTCATTATCAAGGTGTGAAGAATAAAAATTTAAGACGGGAAGCACAAAGTTGGACCATTTTCACCTAGAAAATTGAGTTATTTTTTCTTTTAATTTTGTGTTGCCTGTACTAATGTTTCATCATAACTGAGTCCTATAATTCTGTTAAATACATTTTAGTAACACCTTGAAGGGGCAGCATTTCTCAACTAACAATAAATTACTGGGTACTTCACTGTACTGCAAAGCACAGTTCCCCTTACACACCGATGAAGTGTGCTTGTGTAAACTCTTTGACTAACAAATTAAGCTTTTGTTTTTTGGAACAGCACTTGTCCTGCAACAGCAGAGATGAGAATTCCTGCTACCACTGAAGCATCATCACAGGTAAACACCTCTCTTGACTGGCTGTTTGATGCAACTCCACCACCCACTGTCAAAGCTGCATCAGTACCACAACCACCTCAGGTATATATTTCTCTTCATAATGTATAGTTGACTCACCTTTCTTGAGTTTTTGTGTCCCAACCTTTTGAATAAATCCTTTTGCAGACCAGTGTGAGAAAGATGAGTCATGTTCAGCCAAAGGTGACCCCAATGAGGACTGCCACTCAAATTGTAGACATGGAATGTGACAACCTCGCAGATCAGGTAAAGAAATGACAGAAAATATTAAGTCATACATCACAGGGTAAAAACGGTTGTGTTTCTGATACTCTGTCAAACCTTACTCTCCTGAGTTGGTCTTCTACATCATTTTGTTTGCCCACTGGTTTGAAACTGATGACATGAAGAATACAAACTAGATTTGTTGTTTGATGGACTCTCATCAAAACTGAAGTTTGTGCATGTCAACACTAGTTTGCCGATGCAGTAACCACAGCCAGCCCAGCACAAGGCAGGGTCCACGGTCTGGACTTGGATGACCTTCTCAGCACACTACAAGGAGACCCTTTCTCAACTAGAAAGCAGCTGCCTCGAACACCTGAGAGTTTAAGTAAGATGAGGAGCTGAACAGCTAGTTATACATTTTCAGTATTTGTATCCTTGTATGAAACACTTGCAACAATGTTCACATTCAGATACATTGAGACTCGTATTCAGTATTGATACTGTGTGTTTCCATTTTCATGAATACAACTGCAATAATCCCACACTCCTTTATGCCTCTTGCTTCCCTCTCTTCAGTTCTGGATGTGAAGAGCTCCTGGCGGAAGGCAATTGAAGAAGACAGAGCAGAGAAAATGCACTCAGCCAAGTATATCGTCAGTGTCACAGAGCAACCCACTCCCCTTGCTACCCTCCAGAATGTGTCGCAGGGCCTCACTGCTCCTGCCCATCTCGAGTCCAGTCTTACTTCCCCTATCTCCAAGCTGGGGGTCCTAAAGCCCACTCTGGCGTGGGACACTTCCAGCACTGAGGCCATTGACAGCCCCAGTGGTACAGGCAGTAGTGCAGTCCAGTTCAGCCTTGACCATGAAACTCTTCCTGAGATGCCAAGCTGTGACAGTCTGCTGAGCCTCGACGACGAAGCTGAGGATATAAAGACTGAGGAAGAGAAGGAGCTACTCATCCCATCCCTCAAGACAGAGGCACATCAAAAAACATTGAGTACAAATCATCATGACTCCTTCACAGGCAAGAGGAAGGGAATATCTGAGGTCCCTGATTTGGACAGAGATTGGCTAATGGAGCCTGTGAAGCCAGTGGAGGCCACCGACAAGGTCTTCTCACTGGATTTAGATGCACTTGGCTCTCCCCAGAGGAAGCAACAGTATAGTCTGCCAAAACTGATTACATTCTCCCCAATAGATGACATGAAGTGTTAATGACTTTACACTATCAGCCTTCCCTGGTAATAAACATTTAACATGTACATATGTACCTGTAAAGTAACCTAATTCAGTCACATTAAATCCACCTTTTGCTTGAGTTTCTTTGTTTTGATTTAAAATTGTGAAACTTATTCTTGAATAAAATTGTAAAGTATGACTTATTTCCTTCTCATATATGAGAACTTTTAACTTGAAAGTATGCTTGCTTGAAGAATTACTTGGAGCAGAGATTTTAAGTACAAGTCGATTAATGGAAAAACCACTAAACCTCTAACCACACCTATTGCACCATGTTCTTCTCTGGAGAGATTAAATTTGTTAAATATTTGAATGCACAGCTTGAATAAAAAAGTTTGTACCAGTGTCACAGTCTCAGTTGTGTAAAAGGACCATGCTTATGCCTTTGCATGTCATTTTTTATGCCTGCATACCTGGTACAAATCACTTTTTCACTGATGCCAGGTATTCGGTAATCTACCACACTTAAAGGAAATACTGTACAGTATCTTTTTCCACAGGCACCTGTTACTTTTTCAGTTGGTGTATGTTCTCTGATCATACCAGATGGGGGCGCCAGGTTCTACAAAACCATAGACGAAAAAATGAGTCAAGCAGCTGCAGAAACATAGAAAAGGCAGGAAGTCAATCAAACCGAACTTCATAACAAAACCATACAATGTCACTTGTCGCCTTTAAAATCAAACCTTGAAAAAAACTTTTTTTTTAACTTGGTCACCAGTTTGTTCATTTTATTTGTCCTATTTTTAATTGCATTCATCTTATGTTCACAACTGCACATATTGTACATCGTTTGTTCATTTTTCTGAACTATTTGGTTTGTATGTATCTCATTTATGTTGTTTATTTTGAATAGTTTTATTAATTTTCTTAGTAGTTTTTTACTTTTTGCTGAGTTTTTGCTCATTTGTTTCTATCTTCATTCACTTCTTGATTTTTTTTGTTTCTTCCATTAACAGTTTTGTTTGTTTTTCTTACATATGCTCATTATGTTCCTTGTATTATATTTTTCAATCAATCAATTGCTTTAATTTTTTTATTGTTTTTGTGTACTTTTGATCATTTTGTTGATTATTGTTAGTTTTTTCATTTTCCTACTCCTATTGGTCATTTATGTGCATTTGACTGACTATTTTGATCACTGTGTTGCATATTTTATTCTTTTTTTTAATTGTTTTGCTCAGTTTGGGTCTTTGCTTTTATCTTGAAAAGCCGCAGGGAGCGGATGTTGCCGTGCGCTCGTGGTGCTTGATCGCCATGTTGACGGCCGCGGCTCCGTCTGTATCAGCTTCAGGCACAGACCCTGTGAGCTGCTTCTCCTCGTCCCTGGGCGGGTCCGCTCTCAAAAGAGACGTTTAGGAAGACCGCTCACCAACAAAACTATCAGCCCAGACACAAACATGGCGCCTGCCTCCACCGACAACTTCAGATGAAAGTGCGGCGACGAAGTGTCCAGCAAAGTTTGAAAGGACTATTTTTGAGCGCGTTCTCGGTTTAGCACATTTTGCTCTACGTGACTAACTATACGGAATATATCAAGCGGGTAAAAGCAGCAAGTTGCCTACATGTCAACATTGTCGCTTGTTGCGGTATAAACAGCTGGTAAGTACTCATATTTCGACTGTACAGATAGCGTAGACTAAGCTAAGTCAGCAGGGCACTTCGATATTGGAGTTAAACTATTTTAAAGCTACTTGAGCTGTTTCAGTTGAATAGCATTAGCTTAAGTGTTTGCTGCGTGTTTCTTGTGCACTTTCAACGTGTATTAACCAACCACGGAAAGACAACGAGCCACGTATTATTGCACAGGCTGATCACAGGAGGAAATTGCTTTTGTTATATCCCCGGCTATGTGTGTTTCCTGCATGAAAGTTGACCTAGTTTAAGGGTTTGGCTGCAACAGTTGGGAATCTAACACCCCCTCCGCTCGTCTCCTCTTCTCTCCTCCCGGGCCCTCCTTGACGCCAGATAATCAAACTGTGCTCTCCTGGAGCCTGTCTAACCGTGCAGGTGTCTGCCCTCGGCCGCACTTGTCGTTCACAAGCTGAAATTTTCTGCTTGAGGTCACAGAGATGCACATATAAATCACACAAGTGGATTTGTTTTACATGGCAAGAAACAGAACTGTAGTCAGGATAAGGAACTACGAAGCTAACCCGACTTCCCTTTGAACCGTGTGTCTTCAATCTGTGCCATGTCTGCATTTACGTGACCCTATGTCCAGGACATAGTCATGCTCTCTGCTGGTTTGCATGTCGGCTGGGCACAAATACCATTAACTGCAATGCCAAGGTGCTCACATATCTATGCCTCAGCACTTGACAGGTCGCAGCAGTCGAACCCTGAAGGGCAGTAGAGCACTCCCTGCTCCGGCTTCCCGTATTCGTTGTGGTGATTCATGGCATGCATGTGCTGCTCCTGCTATCACAGTCGCGGTTCAAGTCCCAGCAGATCCCAGGGTTTCCTCTTGTATTCTACAGTACTAATGCCATTCATATTTTCATTTACGCGTTCTGTTACACTAGATAGGAGGCAGAAAGTCACAACTAGAAAAATAGAAAAAGAAAATGGCATAAAAAGATGCAACAAAGCAAGAACAACTTCAGACTTTCTAACGACAAAAACAACATATGGCATAATAAAGAGGCCAGTGCAAAATATGCGACAAGAAAAACATCAAAGTAAAAGACAAATGATACAAAGGTGCAAAGAGATGAAAGCGTAAGACAGAAAGACAAAACTGATGTGAAAGATGATGATTATAAAGTGGAATGAAATACAGATGACGCTGTCTAATCGAATTCATAATGTTTTCTTGTGATTGAAAAAATATCCTTAGATTCACTGATTTGCTTTACAATAAAAATCATGAAAATCTGAGTTCTTATCGTTTATACAGACAAAAGAAAAATGTGTATCACAAGATATCATCCTAATTAAATAATCACAATACACTATAAGATATATTTATTGCCCAGCTCTACTGACACGTGGAAACGGCAGAAACATCTCAGTCTTGACCTTGCCTTGGCTCGATTGCTGCTGGAAAAGGGGAGTGGAGTAAATATCACCTCCGTCTAAGAGTTACACACAGCAGGTATAAAGTAGGTCATGGCTGCACTGTGGCTTTGTGTACATTGAACTTGCACTTTGTCACCGTTGCTAGTCGTCCAAACTCTTGTCAGGTGACCAAGGAATTAAAGTGGATTGCCAAGAGAGCCACAGATGGACCAGAGGCTGCACAGGAAAAAGTCACATAGGATTCTAATGAGTGTAAGGAAAGCCAGTAGTTGTAATTCAGGAGAAATGTGTGTTATTAGCTTTTATCCACACAGAACTCATGAGGAAAATAAGTTTGGTTGTACATATTGCTAAATATGTCTGTTACTAGAAATAATGTGGCAATGCAAACCATGTTTTGATCCATGACAACATTAGTAATGCTTTTTTCTAAATATAAATACAGGAAAGGCCTTATAGTATAAAGAACATGCAAACTTTTAGTCAAATAGTTTTAAGAATAAGATGGCTGTGTTAAACACAACACAAAATGTTTTGAGAATCAGTACAGCATCACAAATGGGTATACAGATTATCAAATCAGTCATAAATTGCATTAGCTGCATGTGCAATGATATTTCAAAAGGTTTCAATTTCATGTTTCAGTTTTAGTGTTCTAATAGAGAAAAGTGGTAAAAAAATTAGTAAATATATGCAGTCTTTGTTGAATGGTGATATTTTGGATTTAGGGACACTTGGTAGATGCCAGATGACACTTATGCCTCATACATTTGTATGTATGAATTGGAAAAAAGTATGTATATTACCAAGCAAGTACATGTACACTAAAATCAGTACATCAGTATTTCCACAATGGATGCAATATGCCAAATAATGCAGCCCTGTCCACAAAATCTAATATTGTACTACCTCCACTAGCAAGTCAGCAACATTGTTTGCCTCTAATAGATATCAATAAATGCTGAATTCAGAGTTAAGCTTTGGAAAAGTATGACCTTATCATTCAACAGTATCATTACTGGTACACAGGGTTTTACTTCATGTTTCTGCTAAACCAACCCATGTACAAAAGGAAGAAACTACTGATAAACCAAGGGTGTCTGTTTGTCTGAAACAGGTCAGTGCATTTTGTTAAGCTAACATGGACGTTTGTATGTCTTAATACATATTAACTCCAGAGCTTTGGTTCTAGCCCAGCAGACACAGGGAGGAACTTGTGATATTTCCTTCTCAGGTAACCCAGTTCCTTCCTCTGTCCCTTAGACTTTGCTGCTGTGATGTGCCAGGAGTGTTTTAGGCTTTGGTCTAAGCTGGTAAAGGCTTAGCTAGTTAGTCAGGGTAATGAGTTTGCCCTGTCTCGCTTCAGTTCAGAGTGGAAAGAATGCTCTGTGTCCGCCGGGCTGTCACGCTCCAGGAGGGAGGCAGTCTTGTGACGATTCTGCTGAGCCTGGTCTCTACTGTTCTGAGCTTCCTTTCTCTGTGTGGATGTTGTTTTTGATTGTACAAGTCAAAAATCTTAAACAGAGGCCAATTTAGTTTTTTCTTTCTGTCATACAAAGTCTCCCTTCTCGGTGTGCAAAGCACAACCTAACTGCTGCTTCTGGTTCAGCAATTGTTTTTGACACATTTCTGCAGACACCTGAAGTGTCACTGTCTTTAAAGAGCATCAGTTTCCATGATCACCAATAGCTGCAGGTTAGAACTGTGTAATTTATCACAATAAGGCTGCAAAGTAAACATCCAGAAAGGGCCATGTTAAGAGGGTTTAGGATGATCTAATGGTTCAGTTTTGTTCGTTAGTGGGGTTGCTGAGTCATGCAGCAATCCAATTATTGTTGTCTTCAGTCTTTAATATTCTTACACTTCCGCATGGGGTTTTTTTTTTTTTTTGTGTTACTACTCCTACATTTTTTTTTCCGATTCAAACTTCATATGTTTCAGATTATCAGGACATCTTTGCTGTTGCTTTTCATAATTATATACTTTTATAATTTTTAAAATACTAAGCTTTTTTGACAAATTTTTTTCCCATAAGAAAGGAATGGAGAACTCTAATGGAATGTGTGGTTACCATGGTAACGACAGGGCTTTGATCCTTTGATTACTACTCCACTAATGGTTAATTTAACTCTTGCACTTTTCCATCAGTTCAACTATTTTGACTTTGCAATCCTAGGCAATCTGTTCAGAGATTGCAAATTTTCTAGTTGTATTTGATATTTTGTTTATTTTATTGCTCAGTTTTATTCATGTTTATTTTGCAAATTAGCTTTAATTTTGTCTAGTCTTGTTTTTCATTGTCCTGTTTTCTTGTTTTGTTGTTTTTTGTAATCAATGTTGACTCACACTGATATTGCAATATTGGCTACAATAACTGCAATATGGCATTTTCACTAAATTGCACAACCCTACTGCAGACCCACACGGACAGAAAAGTGTCACAAAGGTTTTTATTTTGAATTATTCACTCTTGTTTTTTCCTGCTCAGACTACCTACACAAAATCCACCAGAGTCGAGAAAGGCATCCAGTAAAACATCATAAAGCCAGAGCTGATGTCTTCAGATACAAACTGATCAATTCACTGTTGCACAAGTCAAGGAAAAGCAGTAAATTTTCAAAATTATAGGCGTATGTTGTATATAACAAATGTGTCAGTTTTTTTGCCCTTGGTAACTGTTTTTCTGCTGAGGCCACATTATGTAGATATCACTGCTATATTGTATTGTATTGTCTTGTGGATGATTGCTGTATTGGACCTGTGTGATGTGGAGGAACATCCAAATGGGACAAATTGAAATGCCAGTGAGATCCTTTATTCTGAGAAATGTGTCATTGTTTATAATCAGCCCTGAATAAAACTGGGTTTTGCATATTGCGTTTGTGTCAAACCAACTGTCGTGGTTAAATAAACACTGGCAAAGATCAGAGGTCACTTTTATCGCTTTGTTCAGACGTGCAGAGTGAGGGAGATGGTGTTGGCATATGGCTATGATAATGCAACGTTATCACACGGACTTATCTGGAGCCAAAAAGCCTGTGAATGCTCCACCTCTTACACACTCACAACTACAAATATTGAACAGTTAAATATATTTCCCCCATGCAACAATAACACCATAGTTGAATCTTTGTTGCACTCTACAATGAAAACTCAAGCTAAATGTTCTGCCTTTTTTGCCATGAGTCTGTTAGTTTCATCCCACCACACTATGGTCTGTAAACGGTCAACTATGCACGCACAGCTGTAGCTTGTCACCATATGACTTCAATCATACAGCGTCATCTGTATTTCAACCCACATTCCACTTTACAAACAGCAGAGAACGCTGGTTTTTATGTGGCCCTTGCCTTGTAAAATGGAGGTTTCATCACCTCATTGGCACCTTGTTCTCAGTCTGGTCTCCATGCCCGGCAGCAGACTGTGATGACAAGTGGCATCGAGAGCCACTTTGCTCTTGAGATTCTCATAAAGCACCCAACCGCCGAGTGCCACTTGAGTTTAACACTGGTCTTGCAGAGGCTGACATGGCAGAGCTCAGCGGCTGCCACTGGAGCTCAAAATGTCACATGGGTGAAGCTCGGAAAGAAGACGTTTCCTTAACGGATGAGTGAGCATAGCTCAGCTTTCAGGAGTGATTCACTGTAGGGATGAGCTTAACACCAGAACTGTCCTGATGATACAACTGTCAATCCATACCCATAATTATTATTGTACATCAAATAGTTTTTCAGTTTAAATTCAAAGGCTAGGAAATTTGAAGAAAGCAGGTAGTTACAGTATCTGCAAGATTCAATTATTTGTTAGGGATACAGCAAAATGAAATTTATGTA
This sequence comes from Pseudamia nigra, assembly GCA_029823295.1. Taxonomy (NCBI): domain Eukaryota; kingdom Metazoa; phylum Chordata; class Actinopteri; order Kurtiformes; family Apogonidae; genus Pseudamia; species Pseudamia nigra. The sequence continues at coordinate 9,332 of JAQQAE010015680.1, forward strand.
AAACACACACACAAGATGACAGAGTGAAAAGGTGCAACAAGATGAAAAGTACATAAAACATGAAATATGATGAAGACAACATAAAGGATCCAACAACATGAAAAAGGTATAAAGTTGCAACAAGAAAGCATGTATTCTGATTTTGTTTTATTTTGAATATTATTGATTTTGATTTATTTTGGTTAACTTCAATGTAAATTCACGTGCGTTCATATTCAACAAGATATAATTTACATGAAAGATGGTCATTTATGGCTTTAAACTCTGCTTCATAGCAATAACACTTAGCTATTATGATTAAATTATAATGCATATAAAGTGTTCATTTAATGTTAAAATGTACATGAGTGAAGTAAAGCAACAAAACACTGGAAAGTAGGTAAAGTTTTAAAGAAGATAAAAAAAACTTGAACGTAAAAAAATTTGGTGATAAATTGGCATCACTGAATCTCATGATTAAAGACAATTTTACATCAGTCATGACAATGGTGGTTTTATCGCTAAACTCTGATTCTCAGGGCTCTAGAGTAAACAGAAATAGTACTCAAGTACAAGTATTGTTACTTTATAATTAGAATGACTCAAATATAGGTACTCAAAAATATGTACTTGAGTAAGAGAAATAAAAAAGCATTTGGGAAAAAACTGCTCAAGTGAGTAACTTCATTATGCAGAATTTTTTACTGCCTTTTATATACTGTGTTTGAGTAGTTTATTTGACATTAATAGGTACAAATGTAAATTATTTGTCCTGAAAAAGAGACAGATCTAGGAATGGGCAAATGTAAAAAATACACAATGTGCGTAATTTTTAAAAAAAATTTGATTATTTACATAATTATTGCTCTTTTTGTTAATTTTAGACCTTTTTTTTAACTTGCTTGACTATTATGGTGTTTTTTCAGATTTTGCTGCTTAGTTGGTTATTTTTTAAGTTGCGTTATATTGTTCACTTAATTAATTTTACATTGTGTGTTTTAATTTCTGTATAAATTTTTAGCTGTTGTTCCATTTTTTTGTTCTTGTGTACTCATTTTGGATTATGTATATTAATTTTGCTCATTTTCTTGTTTAGTCTGCTGACTTTAATATATTTAATATTTTGTTTATTTTCCCTCATTTTGTGGCTGCGCGTAATGACTTTTATTCCTTGTCATTTGCAGCAAGTCACAGTTTGTGCAGAAGTTACTTCTACTAATTGAGGTGTGTGGCAAAATGTAACTGAGTAAACAACTGCTCCCAGATGTTTATTTGAAAAACTATTAAGCACATGTAAAGGAGTAAATGTACTTAACCCACCTCTGATTATGGTGCATTTAAATGCATCTCACTCTTTGCGCAGGTGTTCACATGCATGTTATGAACGTTTGTGATGTTTGTATCTTATTCCCGATATTCCTAAGCTGTGGTACCTGCTGTTCACTATTGGCATACTCACTCTGTACACAGTCTGAGTGAGAACATTGTATTTGTTGTTATTGTTGGTGTAAGTCACAGCAGGTGACAGTTGTTTGTGTCGTGCTCAGCTGCTGCTTTGGACTAGCTGTGAGTGGATGTGTATGGCCGAGCTTCTCCTGGAGAAACGTTGAGACATTCAGAGCCCTGTCTGTTGTCTGGTACTCCACACTAAACTTGTGCATGGACACACACAGGCTCTTTCACCCGTGGGGGACCAAGCCTCCAGGCTCTTTTGTGTAAAAGGGATGAGATCATTATAGTGGGGACCATGGGGGATGGAGTAAAGGGTTTCCACTAGGTAAACTTGCACAGAAAAATCTCTTGGTTTTTGTCTCGTCATTTTTCTAACTTTCTTTGCTTTTCTGTAATTGACGTTGGCACACAGCACGGGCATGCCACATTAAATTAGGGTTTCTACAGGACTCTTTAACATCTGATGTGGTAAATACTGATGTTAAGCATGATTAGCTTATGAAATTAATGTTTGCATGTAAGGAGCGAACCCAGATTGCATTTCACAAGTACTGTCTTATCTCTTCCCAGTCACCTGTTCGTTGCCTGTGCTGCTATCCAAGTGGATCTATGAAATGATAATATATTCTTTTATAATTTTAAGGTACCAATTTCAGAAAGAATAGGCTCTGTTGTACTGTAGCCAGTGGTTATTCATATTCTAATACACTTTCAAAACTTGTGTCAGCTTATCTTGAAAGCTCTGGGGGGGTCGGTCTCCCCTGCATGTCTTGTTTAATGATCACGCAGCAGCTTGAACAATCTAATTATAACTTAATTAGAGCTGCAACATTAACTGGGTCATCAATTATTACCTACAGTATATTAACCAATGATTATTTCAATATTGATTATCAGTTTGATTGTTTTTTGTAGTTCCAACATCTGTGATTGCAGCATAAATATGAATATTATGCGGCATTGCTCATTTTTTAGGACAGTAACTGATTATCTGTAGGTTGTAACCAGAGAACACATTTATGTATGCAGGTTTTAGTGAACATAGCTTAATTTCTTTCGAGTCAAAGAACAGACAGATGGATAGATGGCACCGACAGTTTAGACCAAGGGTGTCAAACATACGGCCCGCGGGCTGGACTCGGCCCGTTGGATGATTTAATCTGGCCCGGCATAAATTTCTGAGTATGTCAAAAAAAGAAGCGAGTCTCTAGCTCAT